>JAPDOI010001561.1:0-164788 GCA_029168955.1 Aplectana chamaeleonis
CTAAAGCCTTACTGAATTCCCACGTCACCCCGATCACATCTTCTGATGTCCTACTGAATTCCCACGTCACCCCGATCACGTCTTCTGAAGTCCTACTGAATTCCCACGTCACCCCGATCACGTCTTCTGAAGTCCTACTGAATTCCCACGTCACCCCGATGACGTCCTCTGAAGTCCTACTGAATTCCCACGTCACCCCGATCACATCTTCTGATGTCCTACTGAACTCCCACGTCACCCCGTTCACGTCTTCTGAAGTCCTACTGAACTCTAACGTCACCCCGATCACGTCTTCTGAAGCCCCACTGAATTTCCACGTCACCCCGATCACGTCTTCTGAAGTCCTACTGAATTCCCACGTCACCCCGATCACGTCTTCTGAAGTCCTACTGAACTCTAACGTCACCCCGATCACGTCTTCTGAAGTCCTACTGAATTCCCACGTCACCCCGATCGCGTCTTCTGAAGTCCTACTGAACTCCCACGTCACCCCGATCACGCCTTCTGAAGTGCTACTAATATCCCACGTCACCCTGCACACGTCTTCTGAAGCCCTACTGAGTTCCCACGTCACCCCGATCACGTCTTCTGAAGCACTACTGAAATCCCACGTCACCCCGATCACGTCTTCTGAAGCCCCACTGAATTTCCACGTCACCCCGATCACGCCTTCTGAAGTCTTACTGAACTCTAACGTCACCCTGATCACGTCTTCTGATGTCCTACTGAATTCCTACGTCACCCCGATCACGTCTTCTGAAGTCCTACTGAGTTCCCACGTCACCCCGATCACGTCTTCTAAAGCCCTACTGAATTCCCACGTCACCCCGATCGCGTCTTCTGAAGTCCTACTGAATTCCCACGTCACCCCGATCACGTCTTCTGAAGTCCTACTGAATTCCCACGTCACCCCGATCACGTCTTCTGAAGTCCTACTGAATTCCCACGTCACCCCGATGACGTCTTCTGAAGTCCTACTGAGTTCCCACGTCACACCGATCACGTCTTCTGAAGCCCTACTAAATTTCCACGTCACCCCGATCACGTCTTCTGAAGCCCTACTGAATTCCCACGGCCCCCCCGATCACGTCTTCTGAAGTACTACTGAATTCCCACGTCACCCCGATCACGTCTTCTGAAGTCCTACTGAATTCCCACGGCACCCCGATCACGTCTTCTGAAGTCCTACTAAATTCTCACGTCACCCCGATCACGTCTTCTGAAGTCCTACTGAATTCCCACGTCACCCCGATGACGTCTTCTGAAGCCCTACTGAATTTCCACGTCACACGATGGCGTCTTCTGAAGTCCTACTGAGTTCCCACGTCACCCCGATCACGTCTTCTGAAGTCCTACTGAATTCCCACGTCACCCCGATCACGTCTTCTGAAGTCCTACTGAGTTCCCACGTCACCCCGATCACGTCTTCTGAAGCCCTACTGAATTCCCACGGCACCCCCGATCACGTCTTCTGAAGTCCTACTGAATTCCCACGTCACCCCGATCACGTCTTCTGAAGTCCTACTGAATTCCCACGTCACCGCGATGACGTCTTCTGAAGTCCTACTGAGTTCCCACGTCACCCCGATCACGTCTCCTGAAGCCCTACTGAATTCCCACGGCACCCCGATCACGTCTTCTGAAGTCCTACAGAATTCCCACGTCACCCCGATGACGTCTTCTGAAGTCCTACTGAATTTCCACGTCACCCCGATCACGTCTTCTAAAGTCCTACTGAGTTCTCACGTCACCCCGATCACGTCTTCTGAAGTCCTACTGAATTCCCACGTCACCCCGATCACGTCTTCTGAAGTCCTACTGAATTCCCACGTCACCCCGATCACGTCTTCTGAAGTCCTACTGAATTCCCACGTCACCCCGATCACGTCTTCTGAAGCCCTACTGAATTTCCACGTCACCCCGATCACGTCTTCTGAAGCCCTACTGAATTCCCACGTCACCCCGATCACGTCTTCTGAAGTCCTACTGAATTCCCACGTCACCCCGATCACGTCTTCTGAAGCCCTACTGAATTCCCACGTCACCCCGATCACGTCTTCTGAAGTCCTACTGAATTCCCACGTCACCCCGATCACGTCTTCTGAAGTCCTACTGAATTCCCACGTCACCCCGATCACGTCTTCTGAAGTCCTACTGAACTCTAACGTCACCCCGATCACGTCTTCTGAAGTCCTACTGAATTCCCACGTCACCCCGATCACGTCTTCTGAAGTCCTACTGAATTCCCACGTCACCCCGATCACGTCTTCTGAAGTCCTACTGAATTCCCACGTCACCCCGATCACGTCTTCTGAAGTCCTACTGAATTCCCACGTCACCCCGATCACGTCTTCTGAAGTCCTACTGAGTTCCCACGTCACCCCGATCACGTCTTCTGAAGCCCTACTAAATTTCCACGTCACCCCGATCACGCCTTCTGAAGTGCTACTAAATTCCAACGTCACCCCGATCACATCTTCTGATGTCCTACTGAATTCCCACGGCACCCCGATCACGTCTTCTGAAGCCCTACTGAATTCCCACGTCACCCTGGACACGTCTTCTGAAGCCCCACTGAATTTCCACGTCACCCCGATCACGTCTTCTGAAGCCTTACTGAATTCCCACGGCACCCCGATCACGTCTTCTGAAGTCCTACTGAATTCCCACGTCACCCCGATCACGTCTTCTGAAGTCCTACTGAACTCTAACGTCACCCCGATCACGTCTTCTGAAGTCCTACTGAATTCCCACGTCACCCCGATCGCGTCTTCTGAAGTCCTACTGAATTCCCACGTCACCCCGATCACGTCTTCTGAAGCCCTACTGAATTTCCACGTCACCCCGATCACGTCTTCTGAAGTCCTACTGAATTCCCACGTCACCCCGATCGCGTCTTCTGAAGTCCTACTGAATTCCCACGTCACCCCGATCACGTCTTCTGAAGTCCTACTGAATTCCCACGTCACCCCGATCACGTCTTCTGAAGTCCTACTGAATTCCCACGTCACCCCGATCACGTCTTCTGAAGTCCTACTGAACTCCCACGTCACCCCGATCACGTCTTCTGAAGTCCTACTGAATTCCCACGTCACCCCGATCACGTCTTCTGAAGTCCTACTGAATTCCCACGTCACCCCGATCACGTCTTCTGAAGTCCTACTGAATTCCCACGTCACCCCGATCACGTCTTCTGAAGCCCTACTGAATTCCCACGTCACCCCGATCGCGTCTTCTGAAGTCCTACTGAATTCCCACGTCACCCCGATCACGTCTTCTGAAGTCCTACTGAATTCCCACGTCACCCCGATCACGTCTTCTGAAGTCCTACTGAATTCCCACGTCACCCCGATCACGTCTTCTGAAGTCCTACTGAATTCCCACGTCACCCCGATCACGTCTTCTGAAGTCCTACTGAATTCCCACGTCACCCCGATCACGTCTTCTGAAGTCCTACTGAATTCCCACGTCACCCCGATCACGTCTTCTGAAGTCCTACTGAATTCCCACGTCACCCCGATCACGTCTTCTGATGTCCTACTGAATTCCCACGGCACCCCGATCACGTCTTCTGAAGTCCTACTGAATTCCCACGTCACCCCGATCACGTCTTCTGAAGTCCTACTGAATTCCCACGTCACCCCGATCACGTCTTCTGAAGTCCTACTGAATTCCCACGTCACCCCGATCACGTCTTCTGAAGTCCTACTGAATTCCCACGTCACCCCGATCACGTCTTCTGAAGCCCTACTGAATTCCCACGTCACCCTGGACACGTCTTCTGAAGCCCCACTGAATTTCCACGTCACCCCGATCACGTCTTCTGAAGCCTTACTGAATTCCCACGGCACCCCGATCACGTCTTCTGAAGTCCTACTGAATTCCCACGTCACCCCGATCACGTCTTCTGAAGTCCTACTGAATTCCCACGTCACCCCGATCACGTCTTCTGAAGTCCTACTGAGTTCCCACGTCACCCCGATCACGTCTTCTAAAGCCCTACTAAATTTCCACGTCACCCCGATCACGCCTTCTGAAGTCCTACTGAATTCCCACGTCACCCCGATCACGTCTTCTGAAGTCCTACTGAATTCCCACGTCACCCCGATCACGTCTTCTGAAGTCCTACTGAATTCCCACGTCACCCCGATCACGTCTTCTGAAGTCCTACTGAATTCCCACGTCACCCCGATCACGTCTTCTGAAGTCCTACTGAATTCCCACGTCACCCCGATCACGTCTTCTGAAGTCCTACTGAATTCCCACGTCACCCCGATGACGTCCTCTGAAGTCCTACTGAATTCCCACGTCACCCCGATCACGTCTTCTGAAGTCCTACTGAATTCCCACGTCACCCCGATCACGTCTTCTGAAGTCCTACTGAATTCCCACGTCACCCCGATCACGTCTTCTGAAGTGCTACTAAATTCCAACGTCACCCCGATCACGCCTTCTGATGCCCTACTGAATTCCCTCGTCACCCCGATCACGTCTTCTGAAGTCCTACTGAATTCCCACGTCACCCCGATCACGTCTTCTGAAGTCCTACTGAATTCCCACGTCACCCCGATCACGTCTTCTGAAGTCCTACTGAATTCCCACGTCACCCCGATCACGTCTTCTGAAGTCCTACTGAATTCCCACGTCACCCCGATCACGTCTTCTGAAGTCCTACTGAATTCCCACGTCACCCCGATCACGCCTTCTGAAGTGCTACTAAATTCCAACGTCACCCCGATCACGTCTTCTGAAGTCCTACTGAATTCCCACGTCACCCCGATCACGTCTTCTGAAGCCCTACTGAATTCCCACGTCACCCTGGACACGTCTTCTCAGGCCCTACTGAATTTCCTCGTCACCCCGATCACGTCTTCTGAAGCCTAACTGAATTCCCGCGGCACCCCGATCACGTCTTCTGAAGTCCTACTGAGTTCCCACGTCACCCCGATCACGTCTTCTGAAGTCCTACTGAATTCCCACGTCACCCCGATCACGCCTTCTGAAGTCCTACTGAATTCCCACGTCACCCCGATCACGTCTTCTGAAGTCCTACTGACTTTCCACGTCACCCCGATCACGTCTTCTGAAGTCCTACTGAATTCCCACGTCACCCCGATCACGTCTTCTGAAGTCCTACTGAATTCCCACGTCACCCCGATGACGTCTTCTGAAGTCCTACTGAATTCCCACGTCACCCCGATCAGGTCTTCTGAAGTCCTACTGAATTCCCACGTCACCCCGATCACGTCTTCTGAAGTCCTACTGAATTCCCACGTCACCCCGATCACGTCTTCTGAAGTCCTACTGAATTCCCACGTCACCCCGATGACGTCTTCTGAAGTCCTACTGAGTTCCCACGTCACCCCGATCACGTCTTCTGAAGCCCTACTAAATTTCCACGTCACCCCGATCACGTCTTCTGAAGTCCTACTGAATTCCAACGTCACCCCGATCACGTCTTCTGAAGTCCTACAGAATTCCCACGTCACCCCGATGACGTCTTCTGAAGTCCTACTGAATTCTCACGTCACCACGATCACGTCTTCTGAAGTCCTACTGAATTCCCACGTCACCCCGATCACGTCTTCTGAAGTCCTACTGAATTCCCACGTCACCCCGATGACGTCTTCTGAAGTCCTACTGAATTCCCACGTCACCCCGATGACGTCTTCTGAAGTCCTACTGAATTCCCACGTCACCCCGATGACGTCTTCTGAAGTCCTACTGATCCCCACGTCACCGCGATCACGTCTTCTGAAGCCCAACTAAATTTCCACGGCACCGCGATCACGTCTTCTAAAGTGCTACTAAATTCCAACGTCACCCCGATCACATCTTCTGAAGTCCTATTGAGTTTCCACGTCACACCGATCACGTCTTCTGAAACCCTACTGAATTCCCACATCACCCCGATCACGTCTTCTGAAGTCCTACTGAATTCCCACGTCACCCCGATCACGTCTTCTGAAGTCCTACTGAATTCCCACGTCACCCCGATCACGTCTTCTGAAGTCCTACTGAATTCCCACGTCACCCCGATCACGTCTTCTGGAGTCCTACTGAATTCCCACGTCACCCCGATGACGTCTTCTGAAGTCCTACTGAATTCCCATGTCACCACGATCACGTCTTCTGAAGCCCAACTGAATTTCCACGTCACCCCGATCACGTCTTCTGAAGTCCCACTGAATTCCCACGTCACCCCGATCACGTCTTCTGAAGCATTACTGAATTCCCACGGCACCCCGATCACGTCTTCTGAAGCCCTACTGAATTTCCACGTCACCCCGATGGCGTCTTCTCAAGTCCTACTGAATTCCCACGTCACCCCGATGACGTCCTCTGAAGTCCTACTGAATTCCCACGTCACCCCGATCACGTCTTCTGAAGTCCTACTGAATTCCCACGTCACCCCGATCACGTCTTCGGAAGTCCTACTGAATTCCCACGTCACCCCGATCACGTCTTCTGAAGTCCTACTGAATTCCCACGTCACCCCGACGACGTCTTCTGAAGTCCTACTGAGTTCCCGCGTCACCCCGATCACGTCTTCTGAAGTCCTACTGAATTCCCACGTCACCCCGATCACGTCTTCTGAAGTCCTACTGAGTTCCCACGTCACCCCGATCACGTCTTCTGAAGTCCTACTGAATTCCCACGTCACCCCGATCACGTCTTCTGAAGTCCTACTGAATTCCCACGTCACCCCGATCACGTCTTCTGAAGTCCTACTGAATTCCTACGTCACCCCGATCACGTCTTCTGAAGTCCTACTGAATTCCCACGTCACCCCGATCACGTCTTCTGAAGTGCTACTAAATTCCCACGTCACCCCGATCACGTCTTCTGAAGTCCTACTGAGTTCCCACGTCACCCCGATTACGTCTTCTGAAGCCCTACTAAATTTCCACGTCACCCTGATCACGCCTTCTGAAGTGCTACTAAATTCCAACGTCACCCCGATCACATCTTCTGATGTCCTACTGAATTCCCACGGCACCCTGATCACGTCTTTTGAAGCCCTACTGAATTACCACGTCACCCCGATCACGTCTTCTTAAGCCCTACTGAATTCCCACGTCACCCCGATCACGTCTTCTGAAGTCCTACTGAATTCCTACGTCACCCCGATCACGTCTTCTGAAGTCCTACTGAATTCCCATGTCACCCCGATCACGTCTTCTGAAGTCCTGCTGAATTCCCACGTCACCCCGATCACGTCTTCTGAAGTCCTACTGAATTCCCATGTCACCCCGATCACGTCTTCTGAAGTCCTGCTGAATTCCCACGTCACCCCGATCACGTCTTCTGAAGTCCTCCTGAGTTCCCACGTCACCCCGATCACATCTTCTGATGTCCTACTGAATTCCCACGGCACCACGATCACGCCTTCTGCAGTGCTACTAAATTCCAACGTCACCCCGATCACATCTTCTGATGTCCTATTGAATTCCCACGTCCCCCCGATCCCGTCTTTTGAAGCCTTACTGAATTCCCACGGCACCCCGATCCCGTCTTCTGAAGTCCTACTGAATTCCCACGTCACCCCGATCACGTCTTCTGAAGTCCTACTGAATTCCCGCGTCACCCCAATCACGTCTTCTGAAGCCCTACTGAATTCCCACGTCACCCCGATCACGTCTTCTGAAGTCCTACTGAATTCCCACGTCACCCCGATCACGTCTTCTGAAGTCCTACTGAATTCCCACGTCACCCCGATCGCGTCTTTTGAAGTCCTACTAAATTCCCACGTCACCCCGATCACGTCTTCTGAAGTCCTACTGAATTCCCACGTCACCCCGATCACGTCTTCTGAAGTCCTACTGAATTCCCACGTCACCCCGATCACGTCTTCTGAAGTCCTACTGAATTCCCACGTCACCCCGATCACGTCTTCTGAAGCCCTACTGAATTCCCACGTCACCCTGGACACGTCTTCTGAAGCCCCACTGAATTTCCACGTCACCCCGATCACGTCTTCTGAAGCCTTACTGAATTCCCACGTCACCCCGATCACGTCTTCTGAAGTCCTACTGAATTCCCACGTCACCCCGATCACGTCTTCTGAAGTCCTACTGAATTCCCACGTCACCCCGATCACGTCTTCTGAAGTCCTACTGAATTCCCACGTCACCCCGATCACGTCTTCTGAAGTCCTACTGAATTCCCACGTCACCCCGATCACGTCTTCTGAAGCCCTACTGAGTTCCCACGTCACCCCGATCACGTCTTCTGAAGCACTACTGAAATCCCACGTCACCCCGATCACGTCTTCTGAAGCCCCACTGAATTTCCACGTCACCCCGATCACGCCTTCTGAAGTGCTACTAAAATCCAACGTCACCCCGATCACATCTTCTGATAACCTACTGAATTCCCACGGCACCCCGATCACGTTTTCTGAAGCCCTACTGAATTCCCACGTCACCCCGATCACGCCTTCTGAAGTCCTACTGAATTCCCACGTCACCCCGATCACGTCTTCTGAAGTCCTACTGAATTCCCACGTCACCCCGATCACGTCTTCTGAAGTCCTACTGAATTCCCACGTCACCCCGATCACGTCTTCTGAAGTCCTACTGAATTCCCACGTCACCCCGATCACGTCTTCTGAAGTCCTACTGAATTCCCACGTCACCCCGATCACGTCTTCTGGAGTCCTACTGAATTCCCACGGCACCCCGATCACGTCTTCTGAAGTCCTACTAAATTCTCACGTCACCCCGATCACGTCTTCGGAAGTCCTACTGAATTTCCACGTCAACCCGATCACGTCTTCTGAAGTCCTACTGAATTCCCACGTCACCCCGACGACGTCTTCTGAAGTCCTACTGAGTTCCCGCGTCACCCCGATCACGTCTTCTGAAGTCCTACTGAATTCCCACGTCACCCCGATCACGTCTTCTGAAGTCCTACTAAATTCCCACGTCACCCCGATCACGTCTTCTGAAGCCCTACTGAATTCCCACGGCACCCCGATCACGTCTTCTGAAGTCCTACTGAATTCCCACGTCACCCCGATCACGTCTTCTGAAGTCCTACTGAATTATCACGTCACCCCGATCACGTCTTCTGAAGTCCTACTCAATTCTCACGTCACCCCGATCACGTCTTTTGAAGTCCTACTGAGTTCCCACGTCACCCCGATCACGTCTCCTGAAGCCCTACTAAATTTCCACGTCATCCCGATCACGCCTTCTGAAGTGCTACTAAATTCCCACGTCACCCCGATCACGTCTTCTGAAGTCCTACTAAATTCCCACGTCACCCCGATCACATCTTCTGATGCCCTACTGAATTCCCACGTCACCCCGATCACGTCTTCTGAAGTCCTACTGAATTCCCACGGCACCACGATCACGTCTTCTGAAGTCCTACTGAATTATCACGTCACCCCGATCACGTCTTCTGAAGTCCTACTCAATTCTCACGTCACCCCGATCACGTCTTTTGAAGTCCTACTGAGTTCCCACGTCACCCCGATCACGTCTCCTGAAGCCCTACTAAATTTCCACGTCATCCCGATCACGTCTTCTGAAGTCCTACTGAATTCCCACGTCACCCCGATCACGTCTTCTGAAGCCCTACTGAATTCCCACGTCACCCCGATCACGTCTTCTGAAGTCCTACTGAATTCCCACGTCACCCCGATCACGTCTTCTGGAGCCCTACTGAATTTCCACGTCACCCCGATCACGTCTTCTGAAGTCCTACTGAGTTCCAACGTCACCCCGATCACGTCTCCTGAAGTGCTACTAAATTCCCACGTCACCCCGATCACGTCTTCTGAAGCCCTACTGAATTCCCACGGCACCCCGATCACGTCTTCTGAAGCCCTACTGAATTTCCACGTCACCCCGATCACGCCTTCTGGAGTGCTACTAAATTCCAACGTCACCCCGATCACATCTTCTGAAGTCCTACTGAATTCCAACGGCACCCCGATCACGTCTTCTGAAGTCCTACTGAATTCCCACGTCACCCCGATCACGTCTTCTGAAGTCCTACTGAATTCCCACGTCACCCCGATCACGTCTTCTGAAGCCCCACTGAATTTCCACGTCACCCCGATCACGTCTTCTGAAGCCTTACTGAATTCCCACGGCACCCCGATCACGTCTTCTGAAGTCCTACTGAATTCCCACGTCACCCCGATCACGTCTTCTGAAGTCCTACTGAACTCTAACGTCACCCCGATCACGTCTTCTGAAGTCCTACTGAATTCCCACGTCACCCCGATCACGTCTTCTGAAGTCCTACTGAATTCCCACGTCACCCCGATCACGTCTTCTGAAGTCCTACTGAGTTCCCACGTCACCCCGATCACATCTTCTGATGTCCTACTGAATTCCCACGGCACCCCGATCACGTCTTCTGAAGCCCTACTGAATTCCCACGTCACCCTGGACTCGTCTTCTGAAGTCCTACTGAATTCCCACGTCACCCCGATCACGTCTTCTGAAGTCCTACTGAATTCCCACGTCACCCCGATCACGTCTTCTGAAGTCCTACTGAATTCCCACGTCACCCCGATCACGTCTTCTGAAGTCCTACTGAATTCCCACGTCACCCCGATCACGTCTTCTGAAGTCCTACTGAATTCCCACGTCACCCCGATCACGTCTTCTGAAGTCCTACTGAATTCCCACGTCACCCCCATCACGTCTTCTGAAGTCCTACTGAGTTCTCACGTCACCCCGATCACGTCTTCTGAAGCCCTACTGAATTCCCACGGCACCCCGATCACGTCTTCTGAAGCCCTACTGAATTTCCACGTCACCCCGATGGCGTCTTCTGAAGTCCTACTGAATTCCCACGTCACCCCGATCACGTCTTCTGAAGTCCTACTGAATTCCCACGTCACCCCGATCACGTCTTCTGAAGCCCTACTGAATTCCCACGGCACCCCGATCACGTCTTCTGAAGTCCTACTGAATTCCCACGTCACCCCGATCACGCCTTCTGAAGTCCTACCAAATTCCCACGTCACCCCGATCACGACTTCTGAAGCCCTACTGAATTCCCACGGCACCCTGATCACGTCTTCTGAAGTCCTACTGAATTCCCACGTCACCCCGATCAGGTCTTCTGAAGTCCTACTGAATTCCCACGTCACCCCGATCACGCCTTCTGAAGTCCTACTGAATTCCCACGTCACCCCGATCACGTCTTCTGAAGTCCTACTGAATTCCCACGTCACCCCGATCACGTCTTCTGAAGTCCTACTGAATTCCCACGTCACCCCGATCGCGTCTTCTGAAGTCCTACTGAACTCTCACGTCACCCCGATCACGTCTTCTGAAGCCCTACTAAATTTCCACGTCACCCCGATCACGTCTTCTGAAGTCCTACTGAATTCCCACGTCACCCCGATGACGTCTTCTGAAGTCCTACTGAATTCCCACGTCACCCCGATCACGTCTTCTGAAGTCCTACTGAATTCCCACGGCACCCCGATCACGTCTTCTGAAGTCCTACTGAATTCCCACGTCACCCCGATCACGTCTTCTGAAGCCCTACTGAATTCCCACGGCACCCCGATCACGTCTTCTGAAGTCCTACTGAATTCCCACGGCACCCCGATCACGTCTTCTGAAGTCCTACTGAATTCCCACGGCACCCCGATCACATCTTCTGATGCCCTAATGAATTCCCACGTCACCCCGATCACATCTTCCGAAGTCCTACTAAATTCCCACGTCACCCCGATCACGTCTTCTGAAGCCCTACTGAATTTCCACGTCACCCCGATCACGCCTTCTGGAGTGCTACTAAATTCCAACGTCACCCCGATCACATCTTCTGAAGTCCTACTAAATTCCCACCTCACCCCAATCACGTCTTCTGAAGCCTTACTGAATTCCCACGGCACCCCGATCACGTCTTCTGAAGCCCTACTGAATTCCCACGGCACCCCGATCACGTCTTCTGAAGTCCTACTGAATTCCCACGGCACCCCGATCACGTCTTCTGAAGTCCTACTGAATTCCCACGTCACCCCGATCACGTCTTCTGAAGTCCTACTGAACTCTAACGTCACCCCGACCACGTCTTCTGAAGTCCTACTAAATTCACACGTCACCCTGGACACGTCTTCTGAAGCCCCACTGACATTCCACGTCAACCCGATCACGTCTTCTGAAGCCTTACTGAATTTCCACGGCACCCCGATCACGTCTTCTGAAGTCCTACTGAATTCCCACGTCACCCTGGACACGTCTTCTGAAGCCCCACTGAATTTCCACGTCACCCCGATCACGTCTTCTGAAGTCCTACTGAATTCCCACGTCACCCCGATCACGTCTTCTGAAGTCCTACTGAATTCCCACGTCACCCCGATCACGTCTTCTGAAGTCCTACTGAATTCCCACGTCACCCCGATCACGTCTTCTGAAGTCCTACTGAACTCCCACGTCACCCCGATCACGTCTTCTGAAGTCCTACTGAATTTCCACGTCACCACGATGACGTCTTCTGAAGCCTTACTGAATTCCCACGGCACCCCGATCACGTCTTCTGAAGTCCTACTGAATTCCCACGTCACCCCGATCACGTCTTCTGAAGTCCTACTGAATTCCCACGTCACCCCGATCACGTCTTCTGAAGTCCTACTGAATTCCCACGTCACCCCGATCGCGTCTTCTGAAGTCCTACTGAATTCCCACGTCACCCCGATCGCGTCTTCTGAAGTCCTACTGAGTTCCCACGTCACCCCGATCACGTCTTCTGAAGCCCTACTGAATTTCCACGTCACCCCGATCACGTCTTCTGAAGTCCTACTGAATTCCCACGTCACCCCGATCACGTCTTCTGAAGTCCTACTGAACTCTAACGTCACCCCGACCACGTCTTCTGAAGCCTTACTGAATTCCCACGGCACCCCGATCACGTCTTCTGAAGTCCTACTGAATTCCCACGTCACCCCGATCACGTCTTCTGAAGTCCTACTGAATTCCCACGTCACCCCGATCACGTCTTCTGAAGTCCTACTGAATTCCCACGTCACCCCGATCACGTCTTCTGAAGTCCTACTGAATTCCCACGTCACCCCGATCACGTCTTCTGAAGTCCTACTGAATTCCCACGTCACCCCGATGACGTCCTCTGAAGTCCTACTGAATTCCCACGTCACCCCGATCACGTCTTCTGAAGTCCTACTAATTCTCCCCGTCACCCCGATCACGTCTTCTGAAGCCCCACTGAATTTCCACGTCACCCCGATCACATCTTCTGATGTCCTACTGAATTCCCACGGCACCCCGATCACGTCTTCTGAAGTCCTAATGAATTACCACGTCACCCCGATCGCGTCTTCTGAAGTCCTACTGAACTCCCACGTCACCCCGATCACGTCTTCTCAAGTCCTACTAATTTTCCACGTCACCCCGATCACGTCTTCTGAAGCCCCACTGAATTTCCACGTCACCCCGATCACATCTTCTGATGTCCTACTGAATTCCCACGTCACCCCGATCACGTCTTCTGAAGTCCTACTGAATTCCCACGTCACCCCGATCACGTCTTCTGAAGCCCTTCTGAATTTCCACGTCACCCCGATATCGTCTTCTGAAGCCCTACTGAGTTCCCACGTCACCCCGATCACGTCTTCTGAAGTGCTACTAAATTCCAACGGTCACCCCGATCACATCTTCTGAAGTCCTACTAAATTCCAACGTCACCCCGATCACGTCTTCTGAAGTCCTACTGAATTCCCTCGTCACCCCGATCACGTCTTCTGAAGTCCTACTGAATTCCCACGTCACCCCGATCACGTCTTCTGAAGTCCTACTGAATTCCAACGTCACCCCGATCACGTCTTCTGAAGCCCTACTGAATTCTCACGTCACCCCGATCACGTCTTTTGAAGTCCTACTGAGTTCCCACGTCACCCCGATCACGTCTCCTGAAGCCCTACTAAATTTCCACGTCATCCCGATCACGCCTTCTGAAGTGCTACTAAATTCCCACGTCACCCCGATCACGTCTTCTGAAGCCCTACTGAATTCCCACGGCACCCCGATCACGTCTTCTGAAGCCCTACTGAATTTCCACGTCACCCCGATCACGCCTTCTGGAGTGATACTGAATTTCCACGTCACCCCGATAGCGTCTTCTGATGCGCTACTGAATTCCCACGTCATCCCGATCACGCCTTCTGAAGTGCTACTAAATTCCCACGTCACCCCGATCACGTCTTCTGAAGCCCTACTGAATTCCCACGGCACCCCGATCACGTCTTCTGAAGCCCTACTGAATTTCCACGTCACCCCGATCACGCCTTCTGGAGTGATACTGAATTCCAACGTCACCCCGATTACATCTTCTGAAGTCCTACTAAATTCCCACCTCACCCCGATCACGTCTTCTGAAGCCTTACTGAATTCCCACGGCACCCCGATCACGTCTTCTGAAGCCCTACTGAATTCCCACGGCACCCCGATCACGTCTTCTGAAGTCCTACTAAATTCCCACGTCACCCCGATCACGTCTTCTGAAGCCCTACTGAATTCCCACGTCACCCCGATCACGTCTTCTGAAGTCCTACTAAATTCCCACGTCACCCCGATCGCGTCTTCTGATGTCCTACTGAATTCCACGTCACCCCGATCACGTCTTCTGAAGTCCTACTGATTTCCCACGTCACCCCGATCACGTCTTCTGGAGTCCTACTGAAATCCTACGTCACCCCGATCACGTCTTCTGAAGTCCTACTGAGTTCACACGTCACCCCGATCACGCCTTCTGAAGTGCTAATAAATTCCAGCGTCACCCCGATCACATCTTCTGATGTCCTACTGAATTCCCACGTCACCCCGATCACGTCTTCTGAAGTCCTACTGAATTCCCACGTCACCCCGATCACGTCTTCTGAAGTCCTACTGAACTCTAACGTCACCCCGATCACGTCTTCTGAAGTCCTACTGAATTCCCACGTCACCCCGATCGCGTCTTCTGAAGTCCTACTGAATTCCCACGTCACCCCGATCACGTCTTCTGAAGTCCTACTGAATTCCCACGTCACCCCGATGACGTCCTCTGAAGTCCTACTGAATTCCCACGTCACCCCGATCACGTCTTCTGAAGTCCTACTGAGTTCCCACGTCACCCCGATCACGTCTTCTGAAGCCCTACTGAATTTCCACGTCACCCCGATCACGTCTTCTGAAGTCCTACTGAATTCCCACGTCACCCCGATCACGTCTTCTGAAGCCTTACTGAATTTCCACGGCACCCCGATCACGTCTTCTGAAGTCCTACTGAATTCCCACGTCACCCCGATCACGTCTTCTGAAGTCCTACTGAATTCCCACGTCACCCCGATCACGTCTTCTGAAGTCCTACTGAATTCCTACGTCACCCCGATCACGTCTTCTGAAGTCCTACTGAATTCTCACGTCACCCCGATCACGTCTTCTGAAGTCCTACTGAGTTCCCACGTCACCCCGATCACGTCTTCTGAAGTCCTACTGAATTCCACGTCACCCCGATCACGTCTTCTGAAGTCCTACTGAATTCCACGTCACCCCGATCACGTCTTCTGAAGCCCTACTGAATTTCCACGTCACCCGATCACGTCTTCTGAAGCCCTACTGAATTCCACGTCACCCCGATCGCGTCTTCTGAAGTCCTACTGAATCCCCACGTCACCCCGATCACGTTTTCTGAAGCCTTACTGAATCCCCACGTCACCCCGATCACGTCTTCTGAAGTCCTACTGAACTCTAACGTCACCCCGATCACGTCTTCTGAAGTCCTACTGAATTCCCACGTCACCCCGATCACGTCTTCTGAAGCCCCACTGAATTCCCACGTCACCCCGATCACGTCTTCTGAAGTCCTACTGAATTCCCACGTCACCCTGATCACGTCTTCTGAAGTCCTACTGAATTCCCACGTCACCCCGATCAGGTCTTCTGAAGTCCTACTGAATTCCCACGTCACCCCGATCAGGTCTTCTGAAGTCCTACTGAGTTCCCACGTCACCCCGATCACGTCTTCGGAAGTCCTACTGAATTCCCACGTCACCCCGATCACGTCTTCTGAAGTCCTACTGAATTCCCACGTCACCCCGATCACGTCTTCTGAAGTCCTACTGAATTCCCACGTCACCCCGATCACGTCTTCTGAAGTCCTACTGAATTCCCACGTCACCCCGATCACGTCTTCTGAAGTCCTACTGAATTTCCACGTCACCCCGATCACGTCTTCTGAAGCCTTACTGAATTCCCACGGCACCCCGATCACGTCTTCTGAAGTCCTACTGAATTCCCACGTCACCCCGATCACGTCTTCTGAAGTCCTACTGAATTCCCACGTCACCCCGATCACGTCTTCTGAAGTCCTACTGAATTCCTACGTCACCCCGATCACGTCTTCTGAAGCCCTACTGAATTTCCACGTCACCCCGATCACGTCTTCTGAAGTCCTACTGAATTCCCACGTCACCCCGATCACGTCTTCTGAAGTCCTACTGAATTCCCACGTCACCCCGATGACGTCCTCTGAAGTCCTACTGAATTCCCACGTCACCCCGATCACGTCTTCTGAAGTCCTACTGAATTCCTACGTCACCCCGATCACGTCTTCTGAAGTCCTACTGAGTTCCCATGTCACCCCGATCACGTCTTCTGAAGCACTACTGAATTCCCACGGCACCACGATCGCGTCATCTGAAGTCCTACTGAATTCCCACGTCACCCCGATCACGTCTTCTGAAGTCCTGAATTCCCACGTCACCCCGATGACGTCTTCTGAAGCCCTACTGAATTCCACGTCACCCCGATCACGTCTTCTGAAGTCCTACTGAATTCCCACGTCACCCCGATGACGTCCTCTGAAGTCCTACTGAATTCCCACGGCACCCCGATCACGTCTTCTGAAGTCCTACTGAGTTCCCATGTCACCCCGATCACGTCTTCTGAAGCACTACTGAAGTTCCACGTCACCCCGATATCGTCTTCTGAAGCCCTACTGAGTTCCCACGTCACCCCGATCACGCCTTCTGAAGTGCTACTAAATTCCCACGTCACCCTGGACACGTCTTCTGAAGTCCTACTGAGTTCCCATGTCACCCCGATCACGTCTTCTGAAGCCCTACTGAATTTCCACGTCACCCCGATCACGTCTTCTGAAGTTCTACTGAATTCCCACGTCACCCCGATCGCGTCTTTTGAAGTCCTACTGGATTCCCACGTCACCCCGATCACGTCTTCTGAAGCCCTCCTGAATTCCCACGGCACCCCGATCACGTCTTCTGAAGTCCTACTGAATTTCCACGTCACCCCGATCGCGTCTTCTGAAGTCCTACTGAATTCCCAAGTCACCCCGATCACGTCTTCTGAGATCCTACTGAATTCCCACGTCACACCGATGACGTCCTCTAAAGTCCTACTGATTTCCCACGTCACCCCGATCACGTCTTCTGAAGTCCTACTAAAATCCCACGTCACCCCGATCACGTCTTCTGAAGCCCTACTGAGTTCCCACGTCACCCCGATCACGTCTTCTGAAGCACTACTGAATTCCCACGTCACCCCGATCACGCCTTCTGAAGTGCTACTAAATTCCAACGTCACCCCGATCACATCTTCTGAAGCCCTACTGAATTTCCACGTCACCCCGATCACGCCTTCTGAAGTGCTACTAAATTCCCACGTCACCCGGACACGTCTTCTGAAGCCCCACTGAATTTCCATGTAACCTCGATCACGTCTTCTGAAGCCCTACTAAATTTCCACGTCACCCCGATCACGCCTTCTGAAGTGCTACTAATATCCCACGTCACCCCGATCACATCTTCTGATAACCTACTGAATTCCCACGGCACCCCGATCACGTTTTCTGAAGCCTTACTGAATTCCCACGGCACCCCGATCACGTCTTCTGAAGTCCTACTGAACTCTAACGTCACCCCGATCACGTCTTCTGAAGTCCTACTGAACTCTAACGTCACCCCGATCACGTCTTCTGAAGTCCTACTGAATTCCCACGTCACCCCGATCACGTCTTCTGAAGTCCTACTGAATTCCCACGTCACCCCGATCACGTCTTCTGAAGTCCTACTGAATTCCCACGTCACCCCGATCACGTCTTCTGAAGCCCTACTGAATTTCCACGTCACCCCGATCACGTCTTCTGAAGCCCTACTAAATTTCCACGTCACCCCCGATCACGTCTTCTGAAGTCCTACTGAATTCCCACGTCACCCCCATCACGTCTCCTGAAGTCCTACTGAATTCCCACGGCACCCTGATCACGTCTTCTGAAGTCCTACTGAATTCCCACGTCACCCCGATCAGGTCTTCTGAAGCCCTACTGAATTTCCACGTCACCCCGATCACGTCGTCTGAAGCCCTACTGAATTCCACATCACCCCGATCACGTCTTCTGAAGTCCTACTGAATTCCCACGTCACCCCGATCACGTCTTCTGAAGCCTTACTGAATTCCCACGGCACCCCGATCACGTCTTCTGAAGTCCTACTGAATTCCCACGTCACCCCGATTACGCCTTCTGAAGTCCTACTGAATTCCCACGTCACCCCGATCACGTATTCTGAAGCCCTACTGAATTTCCACGTCACCCCGATGACGTCCTCTGGAGTCCTACTGAATTCCCACGTCACCCCGATCACGTCTTCTGAAGTCCTACCGAACTCTAACGTCACCCCGATCACGTCTTCTGAAGTCCTACTAAATTCCCACGTCACCCCGATCACGCCTTCTGAAGTGCTACTAAATTCCCACGTCACCCCGATCACGTCTTCTGAAGTCCTACTAAATTCCCACGTCACCCCGATCGCGTCTTCTGAAGTCCTACTGAACTCCCACGTCACCCCGATCACGCCTTCTGAAGTGCTACTAAATTCCCACGTCACCCTGGACACGTCTTCTGAAGCCCCACTGAATTTCCACGTCACCCCGATCACGTCTTCTGAAGCCCTACTGAATTTCCACGTCACCCCGATCACGTCTTCTGAAGTCCTACTGAATTCCCACGTCACCCCGATCACGCCTTCTGAAGTGCTACTAAATTCCAACGTCACCCCGATCACATCTTCTGAAGCCCTACTGAATTTCCACGTCAACCCGATCACGTCTTCTGAAGCCCTACTGAATTTCCACGTCACCCCGATCACGTCTTCTGAAGTCCTACTGAATTCCCACGTCACCCCGATCGCGTCTTCTGAAGTCCTGCTGAACTCTATCGTCACCCCGATCACGTCTTCTGAAGCCCTACTGAATTCCCACGTCACCCCGATCGCGTCTTCTGAAGTCCTGCTGAACTCTATCGTCACCCCGATCACGTCTTCTGAAGTCCTACTGAATTCCCACGTCACCCCGATGACGTCCTCTGAAGTCCTACTGAATTCCCACGTCACCCCGATCACGTCTTCTGAAGTCCTACTGAATTCCCACGTCACCCCGATCACGTCTTCTGAAGTCCTACTGAGTTCCCACGTCACCCCGATCACGTCTTCTGAAGTCCTACTGAATTCCCACGTCACCCCGATCACGTCTTCTGAAGTCCTACTGAATTCCCACCTCACCCCGATGACGGCTTCTGAAGTCCTACTGAGTTCCCGCGTCACCCCGATCACGTCTTCTGAAGTCCTACTGAATTCCCACGTCCCCCCGATCACGTCTTCGGAAGTCCTGCTGAATTCCCACGTCACCCCGATCACGTCTTCTGAAGTCCTACTGAATTCCCACGTCACCCCGATCACGTCTTCTGAAGTCCTACTGAATTCCCACGTCACCCCGATCACGTCTTCTGAAGTTCTACTGAGTTCCCACGTCACCCCGATCACGTCTTCTGAAGCCCTACTGAATTCCCACGGCACCCCGATCACGTCTTCTGAAGCCCTACTGAATTTCCACGTCACCCCGATCACGTCTTCTGAAGTCCTACTGAATTATCACGTCACCCCTATCACGTCTTCTGAAGTCCTACTCAATTCTCACGTCACCCCGATCACGTCTTTTGAAGTCCTACTAAATTCCCACGTCATCCTGACACGTTTTCTGAAGCCCGACTGAATTTCCACGTCACCCCGATCACGTCTTCTAAAGCCCTACTGAATTTCCACGTCACCCCGATCACGCCTTCTGAAGTGCTACTAAATTCCCACGTCACCCGGACACGTCTTCTGAAGTCCTACTGAATTCCCACGTCACCCCGATGACGTCCTCTGAAGTCCTACTGAATTCCCACGTCACCCCGATGACGTCTTCTGAAGTCCTACTGAGTTCCCACGGCACCGCGATCACGTCTTCTGAAGTGCTACTAAATTCCAACGTCACCCCGATCACATCTACTGAAGTCCTATTGAGTTTCCACGTCACACCGATCACGTCTTCTGAAACCCTACTGAATTCCCACATCACCCCGATCACGTCTTCTGAAGTCCTACTGAATTCCCACGTCACCCCGATCACGTCTTCTGAAGTCCTACTGAATTCCTACGTCACCCCGATCACTTCTTCTGAAGCCCTACTGAATTCCCATGTCACCCCGATCACGTCTTCTGAAGTCCTGCTGAATTCCCACGTCACCCCGATCACGTCTTCTGAAGTCCTCCTGAGTTCCCACGTCACCCCGATCACATCTTCTGATGTCCTACTGAATTCCCACGGCACCACGTTCACGCCTTCTGAAGTCCTACTGAGTTCCCACGTCACCCAGATCACGTCTTCTGAAGCCCTACTAATTTTCCACGGCACCCCGATCACGCCTTCTGAAGTGCTACTGAATTCCCACGTCACCCCGATCACGTCTTCTGAAGTCCTACTGAATTCCCACGTCACCGCGATGACGTCTTCTGAAGTCCTACTGAATTCCCACGTCACCCCGATCACGCCTTCTGAAGTCCTACTGAATTCCCACGTCACCCCGATCACGTCTTCTGAAGTCCTACTGAATTCCTACGTCACCCCGATCACGTCTTCTGAAGTCCTACTGAATTCCCACGTCACCCCGATCACGTCTTCTGAAGTCCTACTGAATTCCCACGTCACCCCCATCACGTCTTCTAAAGTCCTACTGAGTTCTCACGTCACCCCGATGACGTCTTCTGAAGTCCTACTGAGTTCCCACGTCACCCCGATCACGTCTTCTGAAGTGCTACTGAATTCCCACGTCACCCCGATCACGTCTTCTGAAGTCCTACTGAGTTCCCACGTCACCCCGATCACATCTTCCGATGTCCTACTGAACTCCCACGTCACCCCGATCACTTCTTCCCAAGTCCTACTGAATTCCCACGTCACCCCGATGACGTCCTCTGAAGTCCTACTGAATTCCCACGTCACCCCGATCACGTCTTCTGAAGTCCTACTGAGTTCCTACGTCACCCCGATCACGTCTTCTGAAGTCCTACTGAGTTCCCACGTCACCCCGATCACGTCTTTTAAAGCCCTACTGAATTCCCACGTCACCCCGATCACGTCTTCTGAAGTCCTACTGAATTCCCACGCCACACCGATCACGTCTTCTGCAGTCCTACTGAATTCTAACGTCACCCCGATCGCGTCTCCTGAAGTCCTACTGAACTCCCACGTCACCCCGACCACGTCTTCTGAAGCACTACTGAAATCCCACGTCACCCCGATCACGACTTCTGAAGCCCCACTAAATTTCCACGTCACCCCGATCACGCCTTCTGAAGCCCCACTGAATTTCCACGTCACCCCGATCACATCTTCTGATAACCTACTGAATTCCCACGGCACCCCGATCACGTTTTCTGAAGTCCTACTGAATTCCCACGTCACCCCGATCACGTCTTCTGAAGTCCTACTGAGTTCCCACGTCACCCCGATCACGTCTTCTGAAGTCCTACTGAGTTCCCACGTCACCCCGACCACGTCTTCTGAAGAACTACTGAAATCCCACGTCACCCCGATCACGTCTTCTGAAGTCCTACTGAATTCCCACGTCACCCCGATCGCGTCTTCTGAAGTCCTACTGAACTCCCACGTCACCCCGATCACGTCTTCTCAAGTGCTACTAATATCCCACGTCACCCCGATCACGTCTTCTGAAGTCCTACTGAATTCCCACGTCACCCCGGTCACGTCTTTTGAAGCCCTACTAAATTCCCACGTCACCCCGATCACGTCTTCTGAAGTCCTACTGAATTCCCACGTCACCCCGATCACGTCTTCTGAAGTCCTACTGAATTCCCACGTCACCCCGATCACGTCTTCTGAAGTCCTACTGAATTCCCACGTCACCCCGATCGCGTCTTCTGAAGTCCTACTGAGTTCCCACGTCACCCCGATCACGTCTTCTGAAGCCCTACTAAATTTCCACGTCACCCCGATCACGCCTTCTGAAGTGCTACTAAATTCCCACGTCACCCTGGACACGTCTTCTGAAGCCCCACTGAATTTCCACGTCACCCCGATGGCGTCTTCTGAAGCCCTACTGAGTTCCCACGTCACCCCGATCACGTCTTCTGAAGCCCCACTGAATTTCCACGTTACCCCGATCACGTCTTCTGAAGTCCTACTAAATTTCCACGTCCCCCCGATCACGCCTTCTGAAGTCCTACTGAATTCCCACGTCACCCCGATCGCGTCTTCTGAAGTCCTACTGAACTCCCACGTCACCCCGATCACGTCTTCTGAAGTGCTACTAAATTCCAGCGTCACCCCGATCACATCTTCTGATGTCCTACTGAATTCCCACGGCACCCCGATCACGTCTTCTGAAGCCCTACTGAATTCCCACGTCACCCCGATCACGTCTTCTGAAGTCCTACTGAACTCTAACGTCACCCCGATCACGTCTTCTGAAGTCCTACTGAATTCCCACGTCACCCCGATCACGTCTTCTGAAGTCCTACTGAATTCCCACGTCACCCCGATCACGTCTTCTGAAGTCCTACTGAATTCCCACGTCACCCCGATGACGTCTTCTGGAGTCCTACTGAATTCCCACGTCACCCCGATCACGTCTTCTGAAGTCCTACTGAATTCCCACGTCACCCCGATCACGTCTTCTGAAGTCCTACTGAATTCCCACGTCACCCCGATCACGTCTTCTGAAGTCCTACTGAATTCCCACGTCACCCCGATCACGTCTTCTGAAGTCCTACTGAATTCCCACGTCACCCCGATCACGTCTTCTGAAACCCTACTGAATTCCCACGTCACCCCGATCACGTCTTCTGGAGTCCTACTGAATTCCCACGTCATCCCGATCACGTCTTCTGAAGTCCTACTGAATTCCCACGTCACCCCGATCACGTCTTCTGGAGTCCTACTGAATTCCCACGTCACCCCGATGACGTCTTCTGAAGTCCTACTGAATTCCCACGTCACCCCGATCACGTCTTCTAAAGTCCTACTGCATTCCCGCGTCACCCCGATCACGTCTTATGAAGCCCTACTGAGTTTCTACGTCACCCCGATGGCGTCTTCTGAAGTCCTACTGAATTCCCACGTCACCCCGATGACGTCTTCTGAAGTCCTACTGAGTTCCCACGTCACCCCGATCACGTCTTCTGAAGTCCTACTGAATTCCCACGTCACCCCGATCACGTCTTCTGAAGTCCTACTGAATTCCCACGTCACCCCGATCACGTCTTCTGAAGTCCTACTGAATTCCCACGTCACTCCGATCACGTCTTCTGAAGCCCTACTGAATTCCCACGTCACCCCGAAGACGTCTTCTGAAGTCCTACTGAATTCCCACATCACCCCGATGACGACTCCTAAAGTCCTACTGAGTTCCCAGAGCACCCCGATCACGTCTTCTGAAGACCTACTGAATTCCCACGTCACCCCGATCACGTCTTCTGAAGTCCTACTGAATCCCCACGTCACCCCGATCACGTCTTCTGAAGTCCTACTGAATTCCCACGTCACCCCGATCACGTCTTCTGAAGTCCTACTAAATTCCCACGTCACCCCGATCACGTCTTCTGAAGTCCTACTGAATTCCTACGTCACCCCGATCACGTCTTCTGAAGTCCTACTGAATTCCCACGCCACCCCGATCACGTCTTCTGAAGTCCTGCTGAATTCCCACGTCACCCCGATCACGTCTTCTGAAGTCCTCCTGAGTTCCCACGTCACCCCGATGACGTCTTCTGAAGTCCTACAGAATTCCCACGTCACCCCGATCACGTCTTCTGAAGTCCTACTGAATTCCCACGTCACCCCGATCACGTCTTCTGAAGTCCTACTGAATTCCCACGTCACCCCGATCACGTCTTCTGAAGTCCTACTGAGTTCCCGCGTCACCCCGATCACGTCTTCTGAAGTCCTACTGAATTCCCACGTCACCCCGATCACGTCTTCGGAAGTCCTACTGAATTCCCACGTCACCCCGATCACGTCTTCTGAAGTCCTACTGAATTCCCACGTCACCCAAACGACGTCTTCTGAAGTCCTACTGAGTTCCCGCGTCACCCCGATCACGTCTTCTGAAGTCCTACTGAATTCCCACGTCACCCCGATCGCGTCTTCTGAAGTCCTACTGAATTCCCACGTCACCCCGATCACGTCTTCTGAAGTCCTACTGAATTCCCACGTCACCCCGATGACGTCCTCTGAAGTCCTACTGAATTCCCACGTCACCCCGATCACGTCTTCTGAAGCCCTACTGAATTTCCACGTCACCCCGATGGCGTCTTCTGAAGTCCTACTGAATTCCCACGTCACCCCGATGACGTCCTCTGAAGTCCTACTGAATTCCCACGTCACCCCGATGACGTCCTCTGAAGTCCTACTGAATTCCCACGTCACCCCGATCACGTCTTCTGAAGTCCTACTGAATTCCTACGTCACCCCGATCACGTCTTCTGAAGTCCTACTGAGTTCCCATGTCACCCCGATCACGTCTTCTGAAGCACTACTGAATTCCCACGGCACCACGATCGCGTCTTCTGAAGTCCTACTGAATTCCCACGTCACCCCGATCACGTCTTCTGAAGTCCTACTAAATTCCCACGTCACCCCGATCGCGTCTTCTGAAGTCCTACTGAATTCCTACGTCACCCCGATCACGTCTTCTGGAGTCCTACTGAAATCCTACGTCAACCCGATCACGTCTTCTGAAGTCCAACTGAATTCCCACGTCACCCCGATCGCGTCTTCTGAAGTCCTACTGAATTCCCACGTCACCCCGATCACGTCTTCTGAAGTCCTACTGAATTCCCACGTCACCCCGATCACGTCTTCTGAAGTCCTACTGAATTTCCACGTCACCCCGATCACGTCTTCTGAAGCATTACTGAATTCCCACGGCACCCCGATCACGTCTTCTGAAGCCCTACTGAATTTCCACGTCACCCCGATGGCGTCTTCTCAAGTCCTACTGAATTCCCACGTCACCCCGATGACGTCCTCTGAAGTCCTACTGAATTCCCACGTCACCCCGATCACGTCTTCTGAAGCCCTACTGAATTCCCACGTCACCCCGATCAGGTCTTCTGAAGCCTTACTGAATTCCCACGGCACCCCGATCACGTCTTCTGAAGTCCTACTGAACTCTAACGTCACCCCGATCACGTCTTCTGAAGTTCTACTGATTTCCCACGTCACCCCGATCACGTCTTCTGGAGTCCTACTGAAATCCTACGTCAACCCGATCACGTCTTCTGAAGTCCAACTGAATTCCCACGTCACCCCGATCGCGTCTTCTGAAGTCCTACTGAATTCCCACGTCACCCCGATCACGTCTTCTGAAGTCCTACTGAATTCCCACGTCACCCCGATGACGTCCTCTGAAGTCCTACTGAATTCCCACGTCACATCGATCACGTCTTCTGAAGTCCTACTGAGTTCCCACGTCACTTCGATCACGTCTTCTGAAGTCCTACTGAATTCCCACGTCGCTCCGATCACGTCTTCTGAAGTCCTACTGAGTTCCCCCGTCCCCCCCATCACGTCTTCTGATGTCCTACTGAATCCCCACGTCACCCCGATCACGTCTTCTGAAGTCCTACTGAATTCCCACGGCACCCCGATCACGTATTCAGAAGTCCTACTAAATTCCCACGTCACCCCGATCACGCCTTCTGGAGTGCTACTAAATTCCCACGGCACCTCGATCACATCTTCTGATGCCCTAATGAATTCCCACGTCACCCCGATCACGTCTTCTGAAGCCCTACTGAATTTCGACGTCACCCCGATCACGCCTTCTGGAGTGCTACTAAATTCCAACGTCACCCCGATCACATCTTCTGAAGTCCTACTGAATTCCCACGGCACCCCGATCACGTCTTCTGAAGTCCTACTGAATTCCCACGTCACCCTGGACACGTCTTCTGAAGCCCCACTGAATTTCCACGTCACCCCGATCACGCCTTCTGAAGTGCTACTAAATTCCCACGTCACCCTGGACACGTCTTCTGAAGCCCCACTGAATTTCCACGTCAACCCGATCACGTCTTCTGAAGCCCTACTGAATTTCCACGTCACCCCGATCACGTCTTCTGAAGTCCTACTGAATTCCCACGTCACCCCGATCGCGTCTTCTGAAGTCCTGCTGAACTCTATCGTCACCCCGATCACGTCTTCTGAAGTCCTACTGAATTCCCACGTCACCCCGATGACGTCCTCTGAAGTCCTACTGAATTCCCACGTCACCCCGATCACGTCTTCTGAAGTCCTACTGAGTTCCCACGTCACCCCGATCACGTCTTCTAAAGCCCTACTAAATTTCCACGTCACCACGATCACGCCTTCTGAAGTGCTACTAAATTCCAACGTCACCCCGATCACATCTTCTGATGTCCTACTGAATTCCCACGGCACCCCGATCACGTCTTCTGAAGCCCTACTGAATTCCCACGTCACACTGGACACGTCTTCTGAAGCCCCACTGAATTTCCACGTCACCCCGATCACGTCTTCTGAAGTCCTACTAAATTCCAACGTCACCCCGATCACATCTTCTGATGTCCTACTGAACTCCCACGGCTTTGATCACGTCTTCTGAAGCCCTACTGAATTCCCACGTCACCCTGGACTTGTCTTCTGAAGCCCTACTGAATTCCCACGTCACCCTGGACACGTCTTCTGAAGCCTCACTGAATTCCCACGTCACCCCGATCACATCTTCTGAAGCCCTACTAAATTCCAACGTCACCCCGATCACATCTTCTGATGTCCTACTGAATTCCCACGGCACCCCGATCACGTCTTCTGAAGCCCTACTGAATTCCCACGTCACCCTGGACACGTCTTCTGAAGCCCCACTGAATTTCCACGTCACCCCGATCACGTCTTCTGAAGCCTTACTGAATTCCCACGTCACCCCGATCACGTCTTCTGAAGTCCTACTGAATTCCCACGTCACCCCGATCGCGTCTTCTGAAGTCCTGCTGAACTCTATCGTCACCTTGATCACGTCTTCTGAAGTCCTACTAAATTCCCACGTCACCCCGATCGCGTCTTCTGAAGTCCTACTGAATTCCTACGTCACCCCGATCACGTCTTCTGAAGTCCTTCTGAGCTCCCACGTCACCCTGATCACGTCTTTTAAAGCCCTACTAAATTTCCACGTCACCCCGATCACGCATTCTGAAGTGCTACTAAATTCCCACGTCACCCTGGACACGTCTTCTGAAGCCCCACTGAATTTCCACGTCACCCCGATCAAGTCTTCTGAAGCCCTACTGAATTTCCACGTCACCCCGATATCGTCTTCTGAAGCCCTACTGAGTTCCCACGTCACCCCGATCACGCCTTCTGAAGTGCTACTAAATTCCCACGTCACCCTGGACACGTCTTCTGAAACCCCACTGAATTTCCACGTCAACCCGATCACGTCTTCTGAAGCCCTACTGAATTTCCACGTCACCCCGATCACGTCTTCTGAAGTCCTACTGAATTCCCACGTCACCCCGATCGCGTCTTCTGAAGTCCTGCTGAACTCTATCGTCACCCCGATCACGTCTTCTGAAGTCCTACTGAATTCCCACGTCACCCCGATGACGTCCTCTGAAGTCCTACTGAATTCCTACGTCACCCCGATCACGTCTTCTGAAGTCCTACTGAGTTCCCATGTCACCCCGATCACGTCTTCTGAAGCACTACTGAATTCCCACGGCACCACGATCGCGTCTTCTGAAGTCCTACTGAATTCCCACGTCACCCCCATCACTTCTTCTGAAGCCTTACTGAATTCCCACGGCACCCCGATCACGTCTTCTGAAGCCCTACTGAATTCCCACGTCACACTGGACACGTCTTCTGAAGCCCCACTGAATTTCCACGTCACCCCGATCACGTCTTCTGAAGTCCTACTAAATTCCAACGTCACCCCGATCACATCTTCTGATGTCCTACTGAACTCCCACGGCACCCCGATCACGTCTTCTGAAGCCCTACTGAATTCCCACGTCACCCTGGACACGTCTTCTGAAGCCCTACTGAATTCCCACGTCACCCTGGACACGTCTTCTGAAGCCTCACTGAATTCCCACGTCACCCCGATCACATCTTCTGAAGCCCTACTAAATTCCAACGTCACCCCGATCACATCTTCTGATGTCCTACTGAATTCCCACGGCTTTTGATCGTCTTCTGACCCTACTGAATTCTCGTCACCCTGGACACACGTCTTCCTGACCCCACTGAATTTCCACGTCACCCCGATCACGTCTTCTGAAGCCTTACTGAATTCCCACGGCACCCCGATCACGTCCTCTGAAGTCCTACTGAATTCCCACGTCACCCCGATCACGTCTTCTGAAGTCCTACTGAATTCCTACGTCACCCCGATCACGTCTTCTGAAGTCCTACTGAGTTCCCACGTCACCCCGATCACGTCTTCTAAAGCCCTACTAAATTTCCACGTCACCACGATCACGCCTTCTGAAGTGCTACTAAATTCCAACGTCACCCCGATCACATCTTCTGATGTCCTACTGAATTCCCACGGCACCCCGATCACGTCTTCTGAAGCCCTACTGAATTCCCACGTCACCCTGGACACGTCTTCTGAAGCCCCACTGAATTTCCACGTCACCCCGATCACGTCTTCTGAAGCCATACTGAATTTCCACGGCACCCCAAACACGTCTTCTGAAGTCCTAGTGAATTCCCACGTCACCCCGATCACGTCTTCTGAAGTCCTACTTAACTCTGCGTCACCCCGATCACGTCTTCTGATCCTACCTGGAATTCCCACGTCACCCCGATCGCGTCTTCTGAAGTCCTACTGAACTCCCACGTCACCCCGATCACGTCTTCTCAAGTCCTACTGAATTCCCACGTCACCCCGATCACGTCTTTTAAAGCCCTACTAAATTTCCACGTCCCCCCGATCACGCCTTCTGAAGTGCTACTAAATTCCAACGTCACCCCAATCACATCTTCTGATGTCCTACTGATTTCCCACGGCACCCCGATCGCGTCTTCTGAAGCCCTACGAAATTCCCACGTCACCCTGGACACGTCTTCTGAAGCCTCACTGAATTCCCACGTCACCCCGATCACGCCTTCTGAAGTGCTACTAAATTCCAACGTCAGCCCGATCACATCTTCTGAAGCCCTACTAAATTCCAACGTCACCCCGATCACATCTTCTGATGTCCTACTGAATTCCCACGGCACCCCGATCACGTCTTCTGAAGCCCTACTGAATTCCCACGTCACCCTGGACACGTCTTCTGAAGCCTCACTGAATTCCCACGTCACCCCGATCACGTCTTCTGAAGTCTTACTGAATTCCCACGTCACCCCGATCACGCCTTCTGAAGTCCTACTGAACTCTAACGTCATCCCCAATCACGTCTTCTGAAGTCCTACTGAATTCCCACGTCACCCCGATCGCGTCTTCTGAAGTCCTACTAAATTCCCACGTCACCCCGATCACGTCTTCTGAAGTCTCACTGAATTCCCACGTCACCCCGATGACGTCCTCTGGAGTCCTACTGAATTCCCACGTCACCCCGATAACGTCTTCTGAAGTCCTACTGAGCTCCCACGTCACCCCGATCCCGTCTTTTAAAGCCCTACTAAATTTCCACGTCACCCCGATCACGCCTTCTGAAGTGCTACTAAATTCCCACGTCACCCTGGACACGTCTTCTGAAGCCCCACTGAATTTCCACGTCACCCCGATCACGTCTTCTGAAGCCCTTCTGAATTTCCACGTCACCCCGATATCGTCTTCTGAAGCCCTACAGGTTCCCACGTCACCCCGATCCCACGCGTTCTGAAGTCCTGCAGATTTCCCACGTCACCCCGATCCACGTCTTCCCGCAAGTCCCTGCTGAATTCCCACGTCACCCCGATCGCGTCTTCCCACAAAGTCCTGCTGAACTCTATCGTCACCTTGATCACGTCCTCTGGAGTCCTACTGGTCCCGCGTCACCCCGATTGGCGGTCCTCTGGAGTCCTACTGAATTCCCACGTCACCCCGATAACGTCTTCTGAAGTCCTACTGAGCTCCCACGTCACCCCGATCCCGTCTTTTAAAGCCCTACTGAATTTCCACGTCACCCCGATCGCGTCTTCTGAAGTCCTGCTGAACTCTATCGTCACCCCGATCACGTCCTCTGAAGTCCTACTGAATTCCCACGTCACCCCGATCACGTCTTCTGAAGTCCTACTGAATTCCCACGTCACCCTGGACACGTCTTCTGAAGCCCCACTGAATTTCCACGTCACCCCGATCACGTCTTCTGAAGCCTTACTGAATTCCCACGGCACCCCGATCACGTCTTCTGAAGTCTTACTGAATTCCCACGTCACCCCGATCACGCCTTCTGAAGTCCTACTGAACTCTAACGTCATCCCCAATCACGTCTTCTGAAGTCCTACTGAATTCCCACGTCACCCCGATCGCGTCTTCTGAAGTCCTACTAAATTCCCACGTCACCCCGATCACGTCTTCTGAAGTCTTACTGAATTCCCACGTCACCCCGATGACGTCCTCTGGAGTCCTACTGAATTCCCACGTCACCCCGATAACGTCTTCTGGAGTCCTACTGAATTCCTACGTCACCCCGATCACGTCTTCTGAAGTCCTACTGAGCTCCCACGTCACCCCGATCCCGTCTTTTAAAGCCCTACTAAATTTCCACGTCACCCCGATCACGCATTCTGAAGTGCTACTAAATTCCCACGTCACCCTGGACACGTCTTCTGAAGCCCCACTGAATTTCCACGTCACCCCGATCAAGTCTTCTGAAGCCCTACTGAATTTCCACGTCACCCCGATATCGTCTTCTGAAGCCCTACTGAGTTCCCACGTCACCCCGATCACGCATTCTGAAGCCCTACTGAATTTCCACGTCACCCCGATCACGTCTTCTGAAGTCCTACTGAATTCCCACGTCACCCCGATCGCGTCTTCTGAAGTCCTGCTGAACTCTATCGTCACCTTGATCACGTCCTCTGGAGTCCTACTGAATTCCCACGTCACCCCGATGACGTCCTCTGGAGTCCTACTGAATTCCCACGTCACCCCGATAACGTCTTCTGGAGTCCTTCTGAATTCCTACGTCACCCCGATCACGTCTTCTGAAGTCCTACTGAGCTCCCACGTCACCCCGATCCCGTCTTTTAAAGCCCTACTAAATTTCCACGTCACCCCGATCGCGTCTTCTGAAGTCCTGCTGAACTCTATCGTCACCTTGATCACGTCCTCTGGAGTCCTACTGAATTCCCACGTCACCCCGATGACGTCCTCTGGAGTCCTACTGAATTCCCACGTCACCCCGATCACGTCTTCTGAAGCCTTACTGAATTCCCACGGCACCCCGATCACGTCTTCTGAAGTCCTACTGAATTCCCACGTCACCCCGATCACGTCTTCTGAAGTCCTACTGAACTCTAACGTCACCCCGATCACGTCTTCTGAAGTCCTACTGAAATCCCACGTCACCCCGATCGCGTCTTCTGAAGTCCTACTGAACTCCCACGTCACCCCGATCACGTCTTCTCAAGTCCTACTGAATTCCCACGTCACCCCGATCACGTCTTTTAAAGCCCTACTAAATTTCCACGTCCCCCCGATCACGCCTTCCTGAGAAGTCCTACTAGGAATTCCCCACGTCACCCTGATCGCGGTCTTCTGGAAGTCCTTGTTGAATTCCCACGTCACCCCGATCACGTCCCCTTCTCGAAGTCCTACTGAATTCCCACGTCACCCCGATCACGTCTTCTGAAGCCCTACTGAATTCCCACGTCACCCCGATCACGTCTTCTGAAGTTCTGCACTTAATTCCCAGCGTCACCCCGATCACGTCTTCTGAAGCCCTACTGAATTCCCACGTCACCACGATCACGTCTTCTGAAGTGCTACTGAATTTCCACGTCACTCCCGATCACGTCTTCTGAAGTCCTACTGAATTCCCATCGGCACCTGGATCACGTCTTCTGAAGTCCTACCTGAATTCTCACGTCACCCCGATGACGTCTTCTGGAAGTCCTACTGAATTTCCACGTCACCCCCGATCACGTCTTCTGAAGTCCTACTGAATTCCCACGTCACCCCGATCACGTCTTCTGAAGCCCTACTGAATTCCCACGTCACCCCGATCACGTCTTCTGAAGCCCTGCTGAACTCCATCGTCACCCCCGATCACGTCTTCTGAAGTCCTACTGAATTCCCAACGTCACCCCGATCACGTCTTCTTGAAGTCCTACTGAATTCCCACGTCACCCCGATCACGTCTTCTTACAGTAAGCCCTACTGAATTTCCACGTCACCCCGATCCCACGTCTTCTGAAGCCCTACTGAATTCCTACCGTCACCCTGATCACGTCTTCTGAAGTCCTCACTGAATTCCCACGTCACCCCGATCACGCCTTCTGAAGTCCTACTGAATTCCAACGTCATCCCCGATCACGTCTTCTGAAGTCCTACTGAATTCCCACGTCACCCCGATCACGTCTTCTGAAGTCCTACTGAATTCCCACGTCACCCCTGATCACGTCTTCTGAAGTCCCACTGAATTCCCACGTCACCCTGATCACGTCTTCTGAAGTCCTACTGAATTCCCACGTCACCCCGATCACGTCTTCTGAAGCTCTACTGAATTCCTACGTCACCCCGATCCACACGTCTTCTGAAGTCCCAAGCTCCACGTCCCCGATCCCGCGACTTTAAGCCTGAATTTCACGTCACCCCGGATCACGTCTTCTGAAGTCCTACTAAATTCCCACGTCACCCCGATCAACGTCTTCTGAAGTCCCACTGAATTTCCACGTCACCCCTTTGATCATGTCTTCCTGAAGCCCTACTGAACCTTTCCACGTCACCCCGATATCATCTTCTGAAGCCCTACTGGGTTCCCCTAACGTCACCCTGGACACGCCCTCTTCTGAAGCCCTACTGAATCTTCCACGTCACCCCGATCACGTCTTCTGAAGCCCTACTGAATTCCCACGTCACCCCGATCACACGTCTTCTGAAGTCCTGCTGAACTCTATCGTCACCTTGATCGTCCTCTGAGTCCCTACTGAATTCCCACGTCACCCCGATCACGTCTTCTGAAGTCCTACTGAATTCCTCACGTCACCCCTGATAACGTCTTCTGAAGCCCTTCTGAATTTTACCGTCACCCCGATCACGTCTTCTGAAGTCCTTTTACTGAATTCCCACGTCAATCCCCGATCAGCGTCTTCTGAAGTCCTACTGAATTTCCTATACGTCACCCCGATCACGTCTTCTTGGAAGTCCTACTGAATCTCTAATGTCAAACCTTGATCACGTCTTCTGAAGTCCTTACTGAATTCCCACGTCACCCCGGGATCACGTCTTTCTGGAGTCCTACTGAATTCCCACGTCACCCCGATCCCACGTCTTCTGAAGTGCTACTGAATTCCCGGCTTTTCACCCCGATCAAGTCTTTCTGAAGTCCTACTGAATTCCCACGTCACCCCGATCACGTCTTCTGAAGTCCTACACTGAATTCCCACGTCACCCTGATCCACGTCTTCTGAAGCCCCACTGAATTTCCACGTCACCCCGATCACGTCTTCTGAAGCCTTACTGAACTCCCACGTCACCCCGATCACGTCTTCTCAAGTCCTACTGAATTCCCACGTCACCCTTCGATCACGTCTTCTGAAGTCCTACTGAATTCCCACGTCACCCCGATCACGCCTTCTGAAGTGCTACTAGAATTCCAACGTCACCCCGATCACGCCATCTGAAGTGCCAATGTGAAACCCAACGCCAAATTAATGGATCACATCTTCTGATGTCCCACTGAATTCCCACGGCACCCCGATCCACGTCTTCTGAAGCCCTACTGAATTCTTACACGTCACCCTGGACACGTCTTCTCTGAAGCCTCACTGAATTCCCACGTCACCCCGATCACGCCTTCTGAAGTCTCTACTTAATTCTCACGTCAGCCTGATCAACGTCTTCTGAAGCCCTACTAAATTCCAACGTCACCCCGATCACATCTTCTGATGTCTGAATTCGGCACCGATCACGTCTTCTGGAAGCCTTACTGAATTCCCCACGGCACCCCGATCACGTCTTCTGAAGCCCTACTGAATTTCCACGTCACCCCGATCACGTCTTCTGGAAGCCCTACTGAATTCCCACGTCACTCCCGATCACGTCTTCTGAAGTCCTACTGAATTCCCACGTCACCCCCGATCACGTTCTTCTGAAGTCTACTGAAATTCCCACGTCATCCCCGATCTACGCCTTCTGGAAGTCCTACTGAATTCCCACGTCATCCCCGATCACGTCTTCTGAAGTCCTACTGAATTCCCACGTCACCCCGATCACGTCTTCTTTGTAAGCCCCTTTACTGAATTTCCTTCACGTCACCCTGATCACGTCTTCTGAAGATCCTACTGGAATTCCCACGTCACTGCTCCCGGGATCACGTCTTCTGAAGTCCTACTGAATTCCCACGGCATCCCCGATCACGTCTTCAGTCCTACTGAATTCCCACGTCACTCCCGATCACGTCTTCTGGAAGTCCTACTAAATTCCCTAACGTCACCCCGATCACGTCTTCTGAAGTCCTACTGAATTCCCACGTCACCCCGATCGCGTCCTCTCTGGAAGTCCTACTGAATCTCCCAACGTCACCCCGATCACGTCTTCTGAAGTCCTACTGAATTTCAAAACGTCACCCTGACTCACGTCTTCTGAAGTCCTACTGAATTCCCACGTCACCCCGATCACGTCTTCTGAAGCCCTACTAGAATTTCCACGTCACCCCGATCACGTCTTCCTGAAGTCCTACTGAATTCCCACGTCACCCTGATCACGGCCCTTCTGAAGCCCTACTGAATTTTCCCACGTCACCCCGATCACGTCTTCTGAAGCTTCCTACTGAATTCCCACGTCACCCCGATCACGTCTTCTGGAAGTGCTACTGAATTCCAACGTCACCCCGATCACGTCTCTCTGAAGTCCTACTAAATCTCCCACGTCACCCCGATCACATCTTCTGAAGTCCTACTGAATTCCCACGTCACCCCCGATCACGATCTTCTGAAGCCTCTACTGAAATTCCCACTGTCACCCCCGATCCCCACGTCTTCTGAAGTCCTACTGAATTCCCACGTCACCCCGGATCACGTCTTCTGAAGCCCTACTGAATTCCCACGTCACCCTCCGATCACGTCTTCTTGAAGTCCTACTGAATTCCCACGTCACCCCCGATCACGTCTTCTGAAGTCCTACGCTGAACTCCCACGTCATCCCCGATCACGTCCTTCTGAAGTCCTACTGAATTCCCACGTCACCCCGATCACGTCTTCTGAAGCCCTACTAAATTCTGTACGTCACTCCCCGATCACGTCTTCTGAAGTCCTACTAGAATTCCCACGTCACCCCGATCCACGCTCCTTTCTGAAGTCCTACTGAATTCTTCCACGTCACCCCGGATCCACGTCTTCTGAAGTCCTACTGAATTCCCACGTCACCCTGATCACGTCTTCTGAAGTCCTCACTGAATTCCCCACGTCACCCCGGATCACGTCTTTTGAAGTCCTACTGAATTCCCACGCTGTCACCCCGATCACGTCTTCTGAAGCCCTACTAAATTCCCACGTCACCCTGATCATACGTCTTCTGAAGCCCTACTGAATTCCCACGTCACCCCGATCACGTCGCTTCTGAAGCCCTACTGAATTCCCACGTCACCCTGATCCCACGTCTTCTGAAGCCCTACTGAATTCCCACGTCACCCCGGATCACGTCTTCTGGAAGTCTCTACTGAATTCCCCACGTCACCCCGATCACGTCTTCTTGAAGTCCTACTGAATTCCTACGTCACCCCGATCACGCTCTTCTGAAGTCCTACTGAACTCTATCGTCACCCCTTAATCCACGTCTTCTGAAGTCCTACTGAATTCCCATCGTCACCCCCGATCGCACGTCTTCTGAAGTCCTACTAAATTCCAACGTCACCCTGATCACGTCTTCTCTGAAGTCCTACTGAATTCCTACGTCACCCTGATCACGTCTTTCCTGAAGTCCTACTGAATTCCCACGTCACCCCCGATCACAGTCTTCTGAAGCCCTACTGAATTTCCCACGTCACCCCCGATCACGTCTTCTGAAGTCCTACTGAATTCCCACGTCAAACCCCGATCACTGTCTTCTGAAGCCCTACTGAATTTCCACGTCACCCCACGATCACGTCTTCTGAAGTCCTACTGCTAATTCCCTTACGTCACCCTGGACATCACGTCTTCTGAAGCCCCACTGAATTTCCACGTCACCCCGATCAAACGTCTGCTCTGGAAGCCCTACTGAATTTCTGCACGTCACCCCGATCACGTCTTCTGAAGCCCTACTGAATTCCCACGTCACCCCCGATCACGCCTTCTTCTGAAGTCCTACTTCGAATTTCCCCACGTCATCCCCAATCATCACGTCTTCTGGAAGTCCTACTGAGCTCCCGTCACTGATCCGTCTTTTAAGCCTACTAAATTCCCACGTCACCCCCGATCGCGTCTTCTGAAGTCCTACTAAACTTATCGTCACCTTTGATCACGTCCTCTCCTGGAGTCCTAATGACCCCACGTCACCCCGATCACGTCCTTCTGAAGTCCTACTGAATTCCACGTCACCCCGATCACGTCTTCTGAAGTCCTACTGAATTCCCCACACGTCTTACCCCGATCACGTCTTCTGAAGTCCTCACTGAATTCCCACGTCACCCCGATCACGTCTTCTGAAGTCCTACTGGAATTCCCACGTCACCCCGATCACGTCTTCTGAAGTCCTACTGAATTCCCACGTCACCTCCTGATCACGTCCTTCTGAAGTCCTACTGAATTCCCACGTCACCCCTGGATCACGTCTTCTGAAGTCCTACTGAATTCCCACGTCACCCTGATCACGTCTTCTGAAGCCCTACTGAATTCCGATGCCCTGGACACGTCTTCAGAGCCCACTGGTTCCACGTCACCCCCGATCACGTCTTCTGAAGCCTTACTGAATTCCCACGTCACCCCGATCACGTCTTCTGAAGTCCTACTGAATTCCCACGTCACCCCGATCAATACGTCTTCTGAAGTCCCACTGGAACTTGCACGTCATCTCCCGATCACGTCTTCTGAAAGTCCTACTGAATTCTCCATCGTCACCCCGATCAGCGTCTTCTGAAGTCCTACTGAACTCTATCCACGTCACCCCGATCACGTCTTCTGGAAGTCCTACTGAATTCCCACGTCACCCCCGATCCCGTCTTCTGAGTCCTACTGAATTCTACGTCACTACGTCACCCCGATCACGTCTTCTGGAAGTCCTACTGAGCTCCCACGTCACCCCGATCACGTCTTCTGAAGCCCTACTAAATTTCCACGTCACCCCGATCACGTCTTCTGAAGTCCTACTAAATTCCCACGTCACTCCTGGACACGTCTTCTGAAGCCCCACTGAATTTCCACGTCACGATCCGCCTTCTGAAGTGCTACTTAATTCCAACGTCCCGATCACGTCTTCTGAAGCCCTACTGAATCTCCACGTCACCCTCGGATCACGTCTTCTGAAGCCCTTTACTGAATTCCCACGTCACCCCGATCCACGTCTTCTGAAGCCCTACTGAATTCTTACGTCACCCCGATCACGTCTTCTTCTGAAGTCCTACTGAATTCCCACGTCACCCCGATCACGTCTTCCTGAAGTCCTAGCTGAAACTTCCCATCGTCACCCCGATCACGTCTTCTGAAGTCCTACTGAATTCCCACGTCACCCTGATCACGTCTTCTGGAAGTCCTTACCGAATTCCCACGTCACCCCGATCACGTCTTCTGAGTCTCTACTGAATTCCTCACGTCACCCTGATCACGTCTTCTGAAGTCCTACTGAATTCCCACGTCACCCCGATCACGCGTCTTCTAAAGCCCTACTAAATTTCCACGTCAACAATTCCGATCACGTCTTCTGAAGTGCTACTAAATTCCAACGTCACCCCCGATCACGTCCTTCTGATGTCCTACTGAATTCCCACGTCACCTGGACACGTCTTCCCTGAGAGCCCGCCTGAGATTTCCGTCACCCCGATCCACGTCTTCTGAAGCCTTGCAGATTCCGGCACGATCACGTCTTCTGAAGTCCTACTGAATTCCCACGTCAGCCCGATCACGTCTTCTGAAGCCCTACTGGAATTCCCACGTCACCCCGATCACGTCTTCTGAAGTCCTGCACTGAATTCCCACGTCACCCCCGGATCACGGCTTCTGAAGTCCTACTAAACTCCCACGTCACCCCGATCACGTCTTCTGAAGTCCTACTGAATTCCCACGTCACCCCGATCACGTCTTCTGGAAGCCCTACTGAACTTCCCACGGCACCCCGCTGATCACGTCTTCAAGTCCTACTGAATTCCCACGTCACCCCGATCACGTCTTCTGAAGTCCTCACTGAATTCTAACGTCATCCCCGATCACGCCTTCTGAAGTGCTACTAGAATTCCCACGTCACCCCGATCACATCTCCTCTGAAGTCCCACTGAATTCCCACGTCACCCCGATCACGTCTTCTGAAGCCCCAACTGGAATTCCCACGTCACCCCGATCACGTCTTCTGAAGCCTTACTGAATTCCCACGTCACCCCTGATCACGTCTTCTGAAGTCCTACTGAATTCCCACGTCACCCCGATCACGCCTTCTGAAGTCCTACTGAACTCCAACGTCATCCCCGATCACATCTTCTGGAAGTCCTACTGAATTTCCACGTCACCCCGATCACGCATTCTTCTGGAAGTGCTACTAAATTCCCACGTCACCCTAGATCACGTCTTCTGAAGCCCCACTGAATTTCCACGTCACCCCGATCAAGCCTTGGAAGCCCTACTGAATTCTTCCACGTCACTCCTGATATCGTCTTCTGAAGCCCTTACCGAGTTCCCACGTCACCCGGATCACGTCTTCTGAAGCCCTACTGGAATTCCCACGTCACCCCGATCACGTCTTCTGGAAGTCCTACTGAATTCCCACGTCACCCTGATCACGTCTTCTGAAGTCCTACTGAACTCACGTCACCCCGATCCGTCTTTAAAGCCCTGCTAAATTTCCACGTCACCCCGATCCACGCATTTCTAGAGGTACTACTTGAAATTTCCAACGTCAGCCCGATCCACATCTTCTGAAGCCATAAATTCAACGTCATCCCCGATCACGTCTTCTGAAGTCCTACTGGAATTCCCACGTCACCCCTGATCACGTCTTCTGAAGTCCTACTAAATTTAATGTCAAATTTAGGATCACGTTTCCTTCTGAAGTCTTACTGAATTCCCACGTCACCCCGATCACGTCTTCTGAAGTCCTCACTGAATTCCCACGTCACCCCGATCACGTCTTCTGAAGTCCTACTGAATTCCCACGTCACCCCGATCACGCATCTTCTGAAGTCCTACTCTGAATTCCCACGTCACCCTGATCACGTCTTCTGAAGCCCTACTGAATTTCCACGTCACCCCTGATCACGCCTTCCTGAAGCCCTACTAAATTCCCACGTCACCCTGGATCACGTCTTCTGAAGCCCTACTGAATCTTCCATCGTCACCCCCAGATCACGTCTTCTTGAAGCCCTACTGAATTTCCATCGTCATCCCTGATCACGTCTTCTGAAGCCCTACCTGAGTTCCCACGTCACTCCCGATCACGTCTTCTCTTGAAGCCCTACTGAACTCCCACGTCACCCCGATCACGTCATTCTGGAAGTCCTACTGAATTCCCACGTCACCCCGATCACGTCTTTTAAAGCCCTACTAAATTTCCACGTCCCCCGATCACGTCCTCTGGAGTCCTACTGAATTCCCACGTCACCCCGATGACGTCCTCTGGAGTCCTACTGAATTCCCACGTCACCCCGATCACGTCTTCTGGAGTCCTACTGGATTCCTACGTCACCCCGATCACGTCTTCTGAAGTCCTAATGATTCCCACGTCACCCCGATCCCGTCTTTGAAGCCCTACTAAATTTCCACGTCACCCCGATCACGCATTCTGAAGTGCTACTGAATTCCTACGTCACCCCGATCACGTCTTCTGAAGTCCTACTGAGTTCCCACGTCACCCCGATCACGTCTTCTAAAGCCCTACTAAATTTCCACGTCACCACGATCACGCCTTCTGAAGTGCTACTAAATTCCAACGTCACCCCGATCACGTCTTCTGAAGCCCTACTGAATTCCCACGTCACCCTGGACACGTCTTCTGAAGCCCCACTGAATTTCCACGTCACCCCGATCACGTCTTCTGAAGTGCTCACCTGAATTCCCACGTCACCCCGATCACGTCTTCTGAAGTCTCTTACTGAATTTCCACGTCACCCCTGATCACGTCTTCTGAAGCCCTACTTTTGAATTTCCACGTCACCCCGGATCACGTCTTCTGAAGTCTTACTGAATTCCTCACGTCACCCCGGACCACACGTCTTCTGAAGTCCTACTGAATTCCCACGTCATCCCCGATCACGTCTTCTGAAGTCCTACTGAATTCCCACGTCACCCTTCGGATCACGTCTTCTGAAGTCCTACTGAAATCCTTACACGTCACCCCCGATCACGTCTTCTGAATCCATCACTGAACCCCACGTCACCCTGATCATTGCCTTTCGTCCTACCTGAATTCCCCAACGTCCACCCCGATCACGTCTTTGCTGAAGTCCTACTGAATTCCCACGTCACCCCGATCACGTCTTCTGGAGTCCTACTGAATTTCCACGTCACCCCTGATCACGGGTCTTCTGAAGTCCTACTAGAATTCCCAACGTCAAACCCCCGATCCACGTCTTCTGAAGTTCCTACTGAATTCCCACGTCACCCCGATCACGTCTTCTGAAGTCCTACTGAATTCCCACGTCACTCCCGATCACGTCTTCTGAAGCCCCACTGAATTTTCCACGTCACCCCCGATCACGTCTTCTGAAGTCCTACTGAATTCCCATATATCGTCACCCCCGATCACGTCTTCTGAAGTCCTACTGAGTTCCCACGTCACCCCGATCACGTCTTCTGAAGCCTCTACTGAATTCCCACGTCACCCCGATCACGCTCTTCTGGAAGTGCTTACTGAAATTACACGTCACCCCGATCACGTCTTCTGCAAGTCCTACTGAATTCCCACGTCACCCCGATCACGTCTTCTGAAGTCCTACTGAATTCTCACGTCACCCCTGATCACGTCTTCTGAAGCCCCACTACTGAATTCCCTACGTCACCCTGATCACTGTCTTCTGAAGTCCTACTGGAATTCCCACGTCACCCCCGGATCACGTCTTCTGAAGTCCTACTGAACCTTCCCACGTCACCCCGATCTACGTCTTCTGAAGTCCTACTGAATTCCCACGTCACCCCGATCACGTCTTCTGAAGTCCTACTGAATTCCCACGTCAACCCCGATCACGTCTTCTGGAGCCCTACTGAATTTCCACGTCACCCCGATCACGTCTTCTGAAGTCCTACTGAATTCCCACGTCACCCCGATCACGTCTTCTGAAGTCCTACTTCAAATTTCCACGTCACCCCGATCACGTCTTCTGAAGCCCTACTAAATTCCCACGTCACCCCGATCACGTCTTACTGAAGCCCTACCTGAATTCCCACGTCACCACGCGATCACGTCTTCCTGAAGCCCTTACTGAATTTCCACGTCACCCCGATCACGTCTTCTGAAGCCCTACTGAATTCCCCACTGTCACCCCCGATCACGTCTTCTGAAGCCCTCACTGAATTCCCACGTCACCCCGATCACGTCCCTTCTGAAGTCCTACTGAATCTCCCACGTCACCCCGATCACGTCCCTTCTCGAAGTCCTCTACTGAATTCCCACGTCGACCCCGATCGCGTCTTCTGAGTCCTTACTGAATTCCCACGTCACCCCGATCACGTCTTCTGAAGTCCTACTGAATTCCCACGTCACCCCGATCACGTCTTCTGAAGCCCCAGCACTCAGAATTTCCATCGTCACCTTCCGATCACGTCTTCTGAAGCCTTACTGAATTCTCACGCCACCCCGCTCCCGTCTTCTGAAGTCCTACTGAATTCCCACGTCACCCCCATGACGTCCTCTGAAGTCCTACTGAATTCCCACGTCATCCCCGATCACGTTCTTCTGAAGTCCTCACTGAATTCCCACTAATGGTCACCCCGATCCCGTCTTCTGGAGAGTCCTACTAAATTCCCACGTCACCCCGATCACGCATTCTGAAGTCCTACTGAATTCCCACGTCACCCTGATCACTGTCTTCTGAAGCCCTACTGAATTTCCACGTCACCCCGGATCACGTCTTCTGAAGCCCTACTGAATTTCCACGTCACCCCGATCACGTCTTCTGAAGTCTTACTGAATTCCCACGTCACTCCCCTGATCACGCCTTCTGAAGTCTCTACTGAACTCTAACGTCATCCCCAACGACGTCTTCTGAAGTCCCTACTGAATTCCCACGTCACCCCGATCACGTCTTCTGAAGTCCTACTAAGATTCCCACTGTCACCCCTGGATCACGTCTTCTGAAGTCTTACTGAATTCCCACGTCACCCCGGGATCACGTCTTCTGAAGTCCTACTGAATCTCCAACGTCACCCCCGATCCACGTCTTCTGGAAGTCCTACTTTGAATTCCCACGTCACCCCGGATCACGCCTCTCTGAAGTCCTATCTGAATTCTAACGTCATCCCCCAACACAATTTGAAGTCCTACTGAATTTAATGTCACCCCGTTGATCGCGTCTTCTGAAGTCCTACCACCCCACGTCACCCCCGATCACGTCTTCTGAAGTCCTACTGAATTCCCACGTCACCCTGATCACGTCTTCTGAAGTCCTACTGAATTTCCCACGTCACCCCGATCACGTCTTCTGAAGCCCTACTGAATTCCCACGTCACTCCCGGGACACGTCTTCTGAAGCCCTCACTCGAATTTCCACGTCACCCCGATCCACGTCTTCTGAAGCCTTACTGAATTCCCACGTCACCCCGATCACGTCTTCTGAAGTCCTACTGAATTCCCACGTCACCCCGGATCACGCCTCTGAAGTCCTAATAAACCCTAATGTCATCCCCAATCACGTCTTCTGAAGTCCTACTGAACTTCCCACGTCACTCCCGATCACGTCTTCTGAAGTCCTACTGAATTCCCACGTCACCCCGATCACGTCTTCTGAAGTCCTACTGAATTCCCACGTCACCCCGATCACGTCTTCTGGAAGTCCTACTAAGAATTCCCCCACGTCACCCCGATCACGTCTTCTGAAGTCCTGCACTGAATTCCCACGGCACCCCGATCACGTCTTCTGAAGTCCTACTGAATTCCCACGTCTACCCCGATCCCGTCTTTAAAGCCCTACACCCCACGTCACCCCGATCACGTCTTCTGGAAGTGCTTCACTAAATTCCAACGTCACCCCGATCACGCCTTCTGGAAGTCCTACTGAATTCCAACGTACACCCCGATCAATACATCTTCTGAAGCCCTACTGAATTCCCACGTCACCCCTTGACTGGCACGTCCTTTCTTGAAGCCCTACTGAATTTCCACGTCACCCCGATCACGTCTTTCTGAAGCCTTACTGAATTCCCACGTCACCCCGATCACGCATTCTGAAGTGCTACTAAATTCCCACGTCATCCCTAGGACACGTCTTCTGAAGTCCCACTGAATTTCCCACGTCACCCCGATCAAGTCTTCTCTGAAGCCCTACTGAATTTCCCACGTCACCCCGATATCGTCTTCTGAAGCCCTACTGGAGTTCCCACGTCACCCCGATCACGTCTTCTGGAAGTCCTACTGAATTCCCACGTCCACCCTGATCACGTCTTCTGAAGTCCTACCGCTGAATTCCCACGTCACCCCGATCCACGTCTTCTGGAAGTCCTTACTGAACTTCCCATCGTCACCTTGATCACGTCTTCTGAGCCCTACTGAATTTCCACGTCACCCCGATCACGTCTTCTGGAAGCCCTACCATGAATTCCCACGTCACCCCGATCACGTCTTCCTGAAGTCCTACTGAATTCCAACGTCACCCCCGATCACGCATCTTCTGAAGTCCTACTGAATTCCCACGTCACCCCTGATCACGCTCTTCTGGAAGCCCTACTAAATTCCCACGCGTCACCCTGGATCACGTCTTCTGAAGTCCTCACTGAATTCCCTACGTCACCCTGATCACGCCTTCTGAAGTCCTACTGAATTCCCACGTCATCCCCGATCACGTCTTCTGATGTCCTACTGAATTCCCACGTCACCCCGATCACGCCTTCTGAAGTGCTACTTAATTCCAACGTCAGCCCGATCACGTCTTCTGAAGCCCTACTGAATTCCTACGTCACCCTGGACACGTCTTCTGAAGCCCCACTGAATTTCCACGTCACCCCGATCACGTCTTCTGAAGCCTTACTGAATTCCCACGGCACCCCGATCACGTCTTCTGAAGTCTTACTGAATTCCCACGTCACCCCGATCACGCCTTCTGAAGTCCTACTGAACTCTAACGTCATCCCCAATCACGTCTTCTGAAGTCCTACTGAATTCCCACGTCACCCCGATCGCGTCTTCTGAAGTCCTACTAAATTCCCACGTCACCCCGATCACGTCTTCAAGTCCCACACCTCACGTCACCCTGATCACGTCTTTTAAAGCCCTACTTCAAACTTCCACGTCCCCGGGATCACGCCTTCTGAAGTCTTACTAGAATTCCCACGTCACCCTTCGATCACACGTCTTCCTGAAGTCCTACTGAATTCCCACGTCCACCCCGATCACGTCCTTCTGAAGTCCTACTGAATTCCCTACGTCACCCCGATCACGCGTCTTCTGAAGTCCTCACTGAATTCCCACGTCACCCCGATCCCGTCTTCTTGAAGCCCTGCTTAATTTCCACGTCACCCCGATCACGCATTCTTGGCAAGTGCTACAAATTCCCAACGTCACCCTGATCACATCTTCCTGATAAGTCCTACTGAATTCCCACGTCACCCCGGATCACGTCTTCTTGGAAGCCCTACTGAATTTCCACGTCACCCTGATCACTGTTCTCTCTGAAGCCCTACTGAATTTCCACGTCACCCCGATCACGTCTTCTGAAGCCCTACTTGAATTCCTGCACGTCACCCCGATCACGTCTTCTGAAGTCCCACTGAATTCCCACGTCACCCCGATCACGTCTTCTGAAGTCCTACTGAATTCCTACGTCATCCCCAATCACGTCTTCTGAAGTCCTACTGAATTTCCACGTCACCCCGATCCACGTCTTCCTGAAGTCCTACTGAATTTCCACGTGTCACCCCCGATCACGTCTTCTGAAGTCTTACTGAATTCCCCATCGTCACCCCGATCACGTCTTCTGAAGTCCTACTGAATTCTAACGTCATCCCCGATCACGTCTTCTGAAGTCCTACTGAATTCCCACGTCACCCCGATCACGTTGCTTCTGAAAGTCCCTCCACTAGAATTCCCACGTCACCCCGATCACGTCTTCTGAAGCTCTTACTAAATTTCCACGTCACCCCGATCACGTCTTCTGAAGATCCTACTGAATTCCCACGTCACCCCGATCACGTCTTCTGAAGTCCTACTGAATTCCCACGTCACCCCGATCACGTCTTCTGAAGTCCCACCTGAATTCCCACGTCACCCCTGGATCCCGTCTTCTGAAGCCCTACTGAATTCCCACGTCACCCTGGGATCACGTCTTCTGAAGTCCCACTGGATTCCCACGTCACCCTGATCACGTCTTCTCTGAAGTCTTACTGAATCTCCCAACGTCACCCGATCACGTCTTCTGAAGTCCTGCACTGCCAATTCCCACGTCACCCGATCACGTCTTCTGAAGTCCTACTGAATTCTAACGTCATCCCCGATCACGTCTTCTGAAGTCCTACTGAATTCCCACTGTCACCCCCGGATCACGTCTTCTGGAAGTCCTACTGAATTCCCACGTCACCCTGGATCACGTCTTCTGAAGCCCCACTAAATTTCCCACGTCACCCCCGATGACGTCTTCTAGAAAGCCCTACTGAATTCCCACGTCACCCCATGATCACGTCTTCTGAAGTCCTACTTTGAACTCTTACGTCACCCCGATCACGTCTTCTGAAGTCCTGCACTGAATTCCCACGTCACCCCCGATCACGTCTTTCTTTAAAGCCCTGCTAAATTTCCACGTCACCCTGATCACGCATTCCCTCCTGAAGTGCTACTAAATTCTAATGTCACCCTGGACACGTCTGAAGTCCTACTGAATTTCCACGTCACCCCGATCACGTCTTCTGAAGTCCTACTGAATTCCCACGTCACCCCGATATCGTCTTCTCTGAAGTCCTACTGAATTCCCCACGTCACCCCGGATCACGTCTTCCTGAAGTCCTACTGAATTCCCACGTCACCCCGATCACGTCTTCTGAAGTCCTACTGAGATTCCCACGTCACCCCGATCACGTCTTCTGAAGTCCTACTGAATTCCCATCGTCACCCCGATCACGGTCTTCTGAAGTCCTACTGAATTCCCACGTCACCCCCGATCACGTCTTCTGAAGCCCTACTGAATTTCCACGTCACCCCGATCACGTCTTCTACGAAGTCCTACTGAGTTCCCACGTCACCCCGATCACGTCTTCTTTGAAGCCCTACTAAATCTTCCACGTCACCCCGATCACGCATTTACAATAACAACATTCTGAAGTCCTACCAAATTCCCACGTCACCCCGATCACGTCTTCTGAAGCCCCACTGAATTCCCACGTCACCCCGGATCACGTCTTCTGAAGCCCTACTGAATTTCCACGTCACCCCCGATCACGTCTTCTGAAGTCCCTACTGAATTCCCACGTCACCCCGATCACGTCCTTCTGAAGTGCTGTACTGAATTCCCTTCTGCATCGTCACCCTGATCACGTCTTCTGAAGTCCTACTGAATTTCCACGTCAATCCCCCGATCACGTCTTCTGAAGCCCTACTGAATTCTCCACGTCACCCTCGATCACGTCTTCTGAAGTCCTACTGAATTCCTCTGCACGTCAACCCCGATCGCGTCTTCTGAAGTCCTGCTGAATTCTCTATCGTCACCCCGATCACGTCTTCTGAAGTCCTACTGAATTCCCACGTCACCCCGATCACGTCTTCTGTAAGTCCTTACTGAATTCCACGTCACCCCGATCACGTCTTCTGAAGTCCTACTTGAATTCCCACGTCACCCCGATCACGTCTTCTGAAGCACTACTGAATTTCCCACGTCACCCCGATCACGTCTTCTGAAGTCCTACTGAATTCCCACGTCACCCCTGATCACGTCTTTCAAAGCCCTACTAAATTTCCACGTCAAATTTCGAACGCATTCTGAAGTCCTTACTAAATTCCCACGTCACCCTGATCACGTCTTCTGGAAGTCCCACTGAATTTCCACGTCACCCCCGATCACGTCTTCTGAAGTCCTACTGAGCTCCCACGTCACCCCGTTGATATCGTCTTCTGAAGCTCCTACTGAGTTCCCACGTCACCCCGATCCCACGCATTCTGAAGTGCTACTAAATTCCCACGTCACCCTGGACACGTCTTCTGAAGCCCCACTTTGAATTTCCACGTCACCCCGATCAAGCCTCCTGAAGCCCTACTGAACTCCATCGTCACCCTGATATCCACGTCCCTGAAGTCCTACTGAGTTCCCACGTCACCCCGATCACGTCTTCTGAAGTCCTCACTGAATTCCTACGTCACCCCGATCCACGTCTTCTGAAGCCCTACTGAATTCCACACGTCACCCCGGTCACGCTCTTCTGAAGTGCTACTAAACTCCCACGTCACCCTGATCACGTCTTCTGGAAGTCCTACTGAATTCCCACTGTCACCCTGATGACGTCCTCTAAAGTCCCACTGAATTCCCACGTCACCCCGATCATGTCTTCTGAAGTTCTACTGAATTTCCACGTCACCCCGATCACGTCTTCTGAAGTCCTACTGAGTTCCCACACGTCACCCCGATCACGTCTTCTTGAAGTCCTACTGAGTTCCCAACGTCACCCCGATCACGTCTTCACTGAGGCCCCACTATATTTCCTTAACGTCACCCCGATCACGTCTTCTGAAGTCCTACTGAATTCCCACGTCACCCTGATGACGATCCTCCGAAGTCCTTACTGAATTCCCACGTCACCCCGATCCACGTCTTCTTGAAGTCCTACTGAATTCCTGCTTACGTCACCCCGATCACGTCTTCTGAGGCCCTACTGAATTCCCACGTCACCCCGATCACGTCTTCTGAAGCCTTACTGAATTCCCACGTCTCCCCGATCACGTCTTCTGAAGGGCATAGGGGCAGAAATGCTGCAATCCTGTCTAAGATAATTAATTTCTGTGGAGCAATTCGAAGCTGTTTTCAAACATTAGGCTCTACGGTCTCTAGAGAGTGTTACACTACTTACTAACAAAAAAAGTTATGTTATTGACTGAACTAGTTCTGCAAGGCCGTGATGGGCGATCGAATAGTAAAAACAGGGCTCCGATTGCTGAATGAACAGATGCTAAGATGGATGTAAACATTAACTGTCGCTTATTGACTATTAGAAAGCACGGCCGCTGTTCGCAAAACTCATGCAGTTTCCTCAGCTGCAGGATGGGCCAGCCCTGTCTTGTTTTGCGAATAATGCTGTCACGAACCACAACATGAACTACCAAATACCACAAGCGAGGTCGAACGCGGTTTGTTCTTGCGGATCTTTAATAGGCAGGACTGATGCATCACTGGATCCTTTTTCAAAGTAGGTGGCGCGTGAACATACTCATTGTTGCAAACTGTGGTTTAGTTTCGAGCATCTGTGGGTGACACGGTCTATCGGGTTGGGTCAGCCCCTTGAGCTGAGATAAGTTGTCTGGATCAACAACCCCCGGCACGGGAAGAGGTAGGTCGTAACAACGAATGTTTTTTGTGCGACGCCCCGCCAGACCCTGAGCGTAAACCGTTCCTTTTTTCCCGAACACTCAGTTCCGCAGAACTGAGACTTTGGCTTGATGTGAGGATCAAGTAAAACTGATAGTAATCTGCGACTATGTCAGGGTAAATTAATTCTCGCCCGACTCGGGTGACCCAAACACTAAATTTTGCAAAACGTAACCCTTTGAAAAAAAAAGATAGATGTGACTTTATTGGAACAGGTTGAGCAGGAGTTAGGCCTGAAGATTATGTCGAAATTTTTAAGCGTGAGCATAAAATTAGCTTCTTGTACCATGCGAACATGTTCTGTCGTAGAAGAAATGCAAGACGTTGAATGCTTGTGATGGCCTGTGCTCCAAGATCTGAGAATGGAGAAATCCGCTATGAGACTATAACATCTGAACTCGACCGACAGCGTTATTATGATTGATAGAAAATTCTGGTCTCAAAATGATAGATGATAGTAACTTCCGGGCCTGAAAGTTCTCGCAATCATGAATGAGGCGAGTTTCAAAGCTTGTTCTACAACTTCTCCGGAGAATATGTGGTTCATTAGTCACCGCAGAACAGTAGCCAGTTTGCGCACGCATGACACGGTTGGTGTACACGGTCTCTACAACACGTTCCTTACGCTACGCACTTTAGAATGCTACAGCGGGAGACAATCGAGCCAGCTCAAAGATATCCCTCTGCACTTATGCGCATTTCTGGTCATATGTACACGTTCTTTATAAAAAATCGTGATTCTTATCACTCATGACGCGTGCGACGCGCGCAATGCTGCAGCCTCCGTCTGCCCACCCCCACTCTGAAGATTTCAGAAATGTTGCAAACACTAATTTCAGCAGCTTCCCGAAGTCTTCCGTGAGTTGTTGAAATCGTGATCGTAAGTTGCGCAGCCTCATGCCCTAACGTGTTCGCAACATTTTCGGAACTGTTCTGTAACTCTCTAAAATGTTGATTCCAACTATTAATGTCGCGCCGCGAACCCCCCGCCGCGGCCATTAGATCGCGGCGCCGCGGGGTTCGCGTTGCGACGACGGGCGATCGGGGCGCGGGGCTGTGTCCGCGTGTTAGTATTTTGCATGCGCATCTATGTATTGGGAGCTGTTGAAACCGTTTATAGGAGAATAAAAATGTTGTAACCTGACTGAACCACCACCTAAGGTGAGCACAGTGAGCTTTTGATCATCATCACCTTCTTCCGAAAGGGGATTTCGTGGCAGTGAATAACAACTTCGATCGTACACTAATTCCGTTGCGCTAACACTTGAAAACATTGTTAGTTCGCCACAAAGAGAAGGCCGTAGAAAACTACTCGAAACCTCTCTGCAAAGCATGAAAGGTTAAAATATCGTTCGAAAACTTTTTTTTCAAAACCAAAAAAGCCATATGGTACAAGAAATGTGTGGTAGTAACTCCAATATTCTTGCCGAATCTTTTTGATGCAGATATTCAGATTCGTTATCCAATAGAAAACAATATCATCAGTTATTAACCATATTATAAGTCTAACATAATATCATCAGTCAAAAAACCACCAAATAATTTGTCAGTAGGGCTCTTTGTGCTATTCTTTTCAAAGTTGTTACATATTCGCACGGATTATCGACCCAGATGTGCTAGATTATCAACCGCAAGTCCATTTTTGGGAGGCCATAACACTCCGGGAGCGCATTTTTAGAGTCCTAAGCGGCACTGGTGATCTCAGCTAGCCCCAATCTAGAGATTGTGCCTAAAAACTTTTAACATTTAAAATTTTCTGTTAATCAAATGCTACAAAGCCGTCAAAACCTGACTTCTGAACACGCCGTTATATATTTTTTCAGTCGTGCTTGCTTCCTCGTCTCGAAATTAGCGCAAACATTAACAATTTTCTAACAGGAAATTTGATAAGCAGTGCAAAAAAAGATTTGAGAAAGTATGTGTAACGCACGAGCAAAGTGAAGGGTGGAAAACGATGAAACTGATCAATAAAGGAAGAGGTCGCGAAAGCCTCACTGTTAGTTGTTCCTGCAAATATTTGTCACGCTTCCGACGTCTACAAGGTTGTCTGCCGAACAGCGCTATTTGTAACTAACAATAACTAAACTGCAAGTTTCTCCACGCTCATAAGGCCCATCGAAACATGATTTTAGCATTTTAACCTGCTCGTAACGTTATCGAAAACTTCAGAGCACCTTCTCGTTGCCTCTAACCTCCGCTTCGCGCCAGCACGAGTCGTAATCTTGAGAATTTCGCAGTTTTTACAGTCTGTACTATTTTTAATGCGCAGTTCGGGGGTAATTCTTGCTTTTTCTGTTCACCTCATTGAACGCCCTACAGCACAGTGAGCTGAGACTGATACAGCAAAATGGAGATATATAAACTTGAAAATACAACGGAGCAGCTTTCTAAGGTTTAGAAGCTTCTTCGGCAATCGTTGCTTCTCTCCGCACAGGTTGCGCGAAAACGCAATAAATTGAAAATTGTAATTTGAATATCGTAAGTTGCCACCGTGCAACTTGCGGGTCTCGCATGACGGTCGTCGCAGCCCGCAACTCCGTGTTCCACATTTTCAAACAGTAGGCCGAAACCTACCGAATCAATTATTGTAATGTGGACCAGCGAGGCGGGTGTCCAGGGAGCGCAAAACAGCTGACAGCGCCGGGTTTGGGTATGCGGCAAGTAATTCATGCTTGAAATACTAAGGTGAGTTGTTTTGCGAAAAAAATTGCTTTTATAATTATTTCTGAGTTTTGTTTTTTGTAGCCATGGGTAGGATTAAACATGTTTTTAGGTAGAATTTTTTTTAGAACTGTTTTTTTTTGCTGTTTTTTTTTCATCCGATTCTTGAGTTCTTTTTTGCTTTGTGGGATGAACGATGGAAAAAGTGATCGATCCATTTAGCTTTTTCATTTTGCTAGCTAGACTCCTTTTATTAACAAATGCATTTCAATTTACGGTGCTGAAAAGGCATCAAAACATTTGATTTTCTGAAATTTCAGCCAAATCAAAGACACGAAATCTGAATATTCAGAAAAAAACGGAGGTATCCAATACCCACTATTTGTTCAGTTTCTTTATTCGATCCGATAAGAGGCCGGATTTTTGACATCAGTCATTAATTCAAAAAAAATGTTTTAGGTGTGTTATTCGGATATATTCATACATTCGCGTTTTTGTACGAGACCTCATTCAAGACTATTATATTATAATAGGCCGTCCAATAATTTCTGTCCGAAAGTTTTAAAATTCTATAATTTTCCTTTGAAGTGTTATAAGATTAGGCAAGTGTAAGAACCTTCTAAAAGGTTCTCCAAAGTTCTGCGCTAGGGGTATATAAGGCGCAGTCGCCGCGTCTAGCTACCAGTACAAGCTAAAATGGACCAAGGTCGAGTTCGTACGTTCGTGTACTACGAGTGGTTGCTGGGCGATGACACGGGCACCGCGGTCGCCAACATCTGCAGAGCGTGCAAGGAGGATGCAGTGTACCAACGCACAGTCAGCCGCTTGTTCGAGAGCGGCGACACGAGCCTCGAGGACAGGGAGCACAGCGATAGGCCTTTTACGGTGGATGATGACGAAGTCCGTCGCTGTATCAAGGAGGAGCCGGAAGCCACCACCCGTGAACTGGCGACGAAGCTCGGCTGCAGCAAGTCCACCATTCACAATCGACTCAACTCACTCGGCTACCACAAAGTTCTGACCCGTTGGATCCCCCACCGTCTGACGGACGCCAACAAGCAGAGCCGCATGACCGTCTGCCAGTCCCTCCTCCTTCGTCCGCATCGCAAGGAGTTTCTCGAGGACCTAGTCAAAGGGGATGAGAGCTGGGTCTCTACGACAACGTCGTCCGCCGTGCAGTCTGGATCCCGCGCGGAGAAGATCCGCCGACGACGCCGAAAGCCGACCAGCACACACTGAAGAACATGCTCAGCTGCTGGTGGGACACAAAGGGCATGCTGTACTTCGAGCTGCTCCCACAAGGCAAGACGGTCACCACCTTCATCTAAATCGATCATCTCGAGAAACTAGCCGCCGGCAACCGAGAAAAGCGTCCCTGACGGGCCTAGATCGAGCACCCACGCACTTGGAGATCAGTCGCTAATATCACAACAATGGACATGAGCCCTTCGTTGCGGTTCGACGAAAAATGTCTTCTGGTGTTTGGCTTCATTTGCCTCGATATTGTCTTTAAACGTCCTCTTACGGAACGCATGACATCAGTTATAGTTGACGATATCGTTGTCTGAAATTGTGAATGAAGATAAGACCGGCGCGAAAACAATGCAGCCTCATTTTAGACTGGCGGCTGTGTGAAAAGAACCAGTTGCCGGTAAATAACCAAGATATAGCCGAGAAATAGCCCGACTAGCTCCGAAGCGGTTCTTTGGAAAACTACTCCTCGGTTCTATCGCGGCTAATTCGTGAAGAGCTTCGTCACGGCCGGGCATTGGCCGCCAAACAGTCGAGAAATGACGCGATGCAGACTCCTTTTACGGAAAAATATGGAAGGGAAATAATTTTACGGACATCGACTGAAGGACATTTTTACGGACATCGGCTGAATCAGTATCCTTCTCGGCTGATCCACTCTCCGATTTTGCCTCCGAGCTCTCCGTAGTTGAACAAATACCTGAAGTATCGGCATGTGTCTCTGCAAATAATACCCTGACAAAAAAAGAGTAACATAGTGAGTATCTGCATATCAATTGGGGAACAATGACACCACAAAAGAGCAAAACATCGAACACCATGATTACAGGGTGGCTGAAAAGTTCCCGCACTTCTTTATTTGGCGGAAATAGTTGTATTGCTTGATTCCTGAGTTTCATTTGATCTATTTTGTTGCAATCGTTGTTGAAACTCAAATTGCGGTGATATTTGTCGTTACGAACCGCTCTATTCGCGACGTTTCGGGCCGTAAACCCTTTTTCAGTCGGAAAAAGTTGTGCCAATTGCTTGCGGATTGTCGAATAAACCCATTCCAACAACGACAGGCTTCTCTAGATCAAGTGCAGTAATCTCAGTCAGAAAAAACTTTAAGGAATTTTTGAAATCATGTTCCTCCGCTTCAAAACATTTACACAACTCACTCTTAAAAATCACCTTAATTGGTCGCATTTTTTTGAGCCGTAAATCAATTCAAACTATGCATTAAATTGTTTTAGACCCATACGATGTAGCGTATTGTTTTCCTGATAATTTGTAACAACCGATATTGTTTTCAAGCTCTTTTGACGGGATTTAACGCGAAACTCCGTTTTCAGCAGTTGGCTCAGGATAGTACCCGAAGTTGGGGTTGCTGAAAGAAAAATAAACGCGGACGACAAGGATTCAAATTGGAACAAAGCAATTTCCAGTCAAGCGTTACATACAACAAAAATATCTTTCCAGTCGAAATCGCTACCTAAAATACATTGTTAAAACACAAGTGTATTTGACTTACTACTATATCCGAGGGAAAAAAGAACTTCGTTCAGCTTTTGGTGTTCCTCAGGCATACAAATTGGAACAGCTTCAGCTTTTGGTATATCGCGGTTCAGTTCGAGAATGGCAAGATCATTTTTTTCTGTTTTATCGCATGGGTGGTAATCGTGAATGATCGGCTTAAATGATTGAAACATTAGGACCACATTGCTGATTTTCTCAAAAATTTTGAGAGCTGCGTGGATGCTTCTCAAGAAGTGCCACAACTGACTCACAAGTTTTGCAGACGTATACGATTTACTGCCCTCACAGTTCTTTGCTTCGCACCTGCTTCCGACATAGATATAGATGTCAGATCCAGGAATTCCCCAATGAGTTTTTCCGAACACGTCTTTAGCAGTTCTAAAACGAAAGCGAACATACTTAATCTCTCTACAGAATGTAAAGATATTCTGTACAGGTAATAATAATGCAACTCGCTCTCACCGATTTCTGTATTCCTCCATTTTGCACATTTCTTCGATATTGCTGCTTTTTTGAATAAGACAGTGGGCTGCGGTTAAGATGTGACGCTGAGAAATCAGCACGCCGCTACAGCCATTGTACGACGATGAAACCAGGAAAGTAGATTCGTATTCTAAACGTGAAATGCAACACTACAAAAGAACTGTTCCCCTACAGTGTAATCCGCAGTCATTTTCACTTGAAGCTATGAGCGCTAAAGGATTTGCAGTAATGAAGAAAAAGTTGTAGAGAAACAACCTTGGGAAATTTCGCAGGGTAAAATCTTCTCTGGCGAAGTGGGGCGTCAACAACAGGCTGATCCGCTCCGCCCGTAATGATTCACTACTAGCCAACGATTCGATCTCTGGCGGGGGCGTGTCCCCGTCTTCTTATCTGGCAGATGCTCACCTGTTGCACGGCTATTACGTAAGCGTCTGCGTTGCAGCGTTTTTAGCGCTCTGCATACTGATCTGCGCGTTGGCAATCAATAAGAAGGTCTTTGGGTTTTACGCACGCTGATGTTTCCAAATATTCTAACGAACGCTTACAAAATGAGCTAGTCCGTCTGGATTTGAACAACATTCTTACAAGTTTATTCTTGATTTCGGCCTTTCTGACTGTTTTTCCTCCTCTCCTTTTCTCTTAACTTCTCCGGAAGTATTCTTCATGGGCAACATATAATTTTTAAGCCATTGCCTTCAGCACAGGTACAGAGTGCAGGCATTATAATGACGAATTGATATTTCCATTATTTCTCTGCGAAGGCTATATTTTTCGTTCTGAGTTGTGCACCTTCAGTCAACTGTAATATAGCACTCGGAAGAGAATTCCTTTCACAGCTTATCACCCTTATCGCTTCCTGGAGAAGAACTGCGCGCTTACTATTGAAGCATTTCTGGTCGATCTGGCCATTTGTAACGAAATACATTCCAATTAGGACAGCCTTTATCCAGTGTATTCTCTGAATACTGCCTGCCTGAAGTTTCCAAATAAGCTGATGATTTAAAGACATTTTCTTCACCGGAATAGATATAAAACTATTCAGAGGGGGAAGACTTGGCTAGACTTCAATTGAAGAATGAATGATACCGCCTTCAGAAATCTAAGGAATCACATGGAGTTCCATGAAAACAATGACTGATCACGCTATCAGGCATCTGATATCAGCACGAAATTTCATTTCCATGGATCAATCAGTGCATATGCCAGTGCATATTTCATGCAGAAATATTGAAACAAGAGTGTTCTCCAGGATTTTGCAATGCGTCATCAAACTCCAGAGCAGATAGCCCACACGAATCAAAGTCTAGGCCATTCGAATTCAAAATAGCTTTTATGAATTTCAGCGTTTCTGCATCTTTACACTCGTCATTGGTTATTCCTCCTTCCTTATCCGTAACGCGCATTTCATTTTTATATTTATGCCACAATCTCACTGGATCTCCGGGATTGCAATGTGCATCAAAATTTGAGCATATAATCTTCTTATTGAAATCGGCATTTCTATCAAGACAGCGGCAGCCAAGCAAGAATCCCACTCGGAAGAATCCTCAATCAGCCCTTCGGCTCTTGCTGCCTCCACATACGTACCATATTCAACCCCATTTATTGTCCTTAGCGCCTTGTACGAAGACACTCCTTCTCTGTATAACAAAAGTTTTCGAAGAGCATATAGCTCAGGAAAGCGTGGGCTCATAGAGTTCATGCGTACAACCCTATCTTTAGCCATTTTACATTTTCTATAGGTTCCTTTTATATAAATGTATCGTTCTGCTACACCAACCCACGTGAGATTTCGAACCGCGTCATCCTTCGAGCAGAGATGAAAATATGCAAGGAGCGGTGACCTTGTATTCTTGTTAGCCTCCTTTTCTTTGCCTTCATGAAAATAGACGAAGTTCTCATTTTCCAGGTGAGGATTGAGGAATATCACTGGGTGAGAACACATTTGCAAAGGGAAAGCACATATGCGGTAAGCAGCTTCGATGGGAGAAAGATACCGACACTGCAAGTATACATCGCACATGTCAACATCAACAACCATATCATTGTTTTCATCTTTCCTCGTATTTTTGCTCAACAATCCTTCATTTGCGAAAAGTTCAAGAAGGACTTGATCTACTCCTTTATATATGTATTTGTAAATATATTTGAATGAGCGCAAACTCGCGCAATGCTCGACGTTTATGTGACATCGGTACCTGGAAAGCAACCAAGGATTATAGGGGACAACATCGATGTTACTTGCTAACGTTTGCTTTTTTCGACCAATCGCGACTATGCGACCATTATTGGGTCGTTTGTAAAGCGGGTACCCATCAGCTGTTATTTCAGTCGTGGACCTGTATTTCTTCGGATAACGTTTGTCGCAAACTTTCGGATCTCTTTGTCGACAAGCCAGGTCCTCCCGTCCAGTGCAAGGGCCTTGGATCATGAACTTTGTCACGTCTTCTCTTAGATTTTTTTCAGTTCAAATTCGTCATCTTCCGGATTGGGTTGTGGTGGTATCTCAGCTGAGATGCATTTGTCCACTTCCTCAACAGTAGTTATTTTTTCAGCCAAGGTGACAAGTATATGAGCATGAGGCATTCCTCTCTTTTGAAATTCTACTGAAACCTGATAAGCCAGTACTTCACCAAAAATTTTCTTCTCCACAATATCTCTCATCAACTGTTTCAGTTTTGCATTAAACACTTTTGCCCAGAGAAATGGATCTGTGTCATACCTATCAAACTTCCTGGGGAGATTCGCTCGGATTTCTTCCCATTCCGAGTTCCCAGTAAATGTAGTGAACAGATCAGGTTTTCCGTACTTTTGAGCTACTGCCATTCCCTTCGAATATTGTTTTTGGCACCACTTTCTACTTCCAACGAACCTGGAGGGCATGGAGACTAACTTCCCGAGCCTTAGACCTTTTTGCTGCAGCTTTTCGTCCGTGTATTTGAAGAGTGCACTTGCTTTGGCAGACCGTACTTCGAAGCAATTTTTTCTAATAGAAGAACATCTTTCAGCTTCAACTCTAGCGAATAAATGAAGAGTGTACTGCGAGTAAAGCTTTCCCATACCAATAATTCTATGGTTCATGAAGTTGCTTCGTCGGGACAAAATATACAAGGCGAATTCCCTTCTAGACAAGAATTCGCGTTTGCCCTTTTTTGGGCAGGATTCGTTTTTTATCATCTCTTCTTCCATGTCGATATTTTCCAGGCAACAATCAACAGTCAATTCAGGGTCTGCTTCGCAGTTTTCATCCGATTCTCCCACCGTCATCACAGCATCGTCATTAGTTCTTTTCCTGTTGTGCTTCCTTGCCGAGAAGTTTATCGGCAGCTTTTCTTTAACATATGTTTGTTCCCCACGAGGGAATAGTAGTACGTAGCTGAAAGCGTCTACGTTATTGCTATGATGCGGAACAGAACCTCCTTTTCCTCGACTGTATACTCTTACACCCTCATCCAACTGCTCATGTGAGGGCATTTCGCCTTCTTTACAAAGATAAATCGCTGCCACTTGGTTTTCAAAGGCTGGTACATTAAGTCTTCCTGGATGAACACCTTCTGCGACAGCCTTGGGAGCTTCACGCTTATTCTTCACATTCATAATCACTTTAGGTAATTCAGTCAACCCTAACTTTTTAAATGTCACAATTGCTTGTTGGTACACCTCGTACATCGTCATGTACGACGAAACAATGGGATTCACTTTTTTTCAAAGTCGATATTAGTCGAGTAATGATGGTTATATCCACTTTCTTGCTCCAATTACTCATGTTTTCTTCCAGTGCTTTCTTTAATTTCAGATCACCAGCAAGATACAACTGAGCAAAGCAAGGATTTTTTTTCCGGTTCAGATGTCAAATGACAGATCCCCATTTCATACTTCCCTTGCAATACTAAAGGCACAGGGCCACAGCGAGTTCCGAACTCTCTCAATTTTATGTTGATGCCTGCACAAGAGAGCATATTATTGATGGCTCTAAGCATTTGAAAAAGATTTTCATCACGAAATACTTGCTCCCAGAACCAAGAAAGAAGTTCATCTCTGTTGCAATCGAATACGTTGTCTGGAACTACATAGACGCCGTCGCTACAGCACAGTGACTTTTTTTCTACTTTGAATGAGAAAGCTCCACAAGTTTTACACACTTTATCCATAGGTCCAAGAGAAAATACTTGCGTTAGTTTCTCATTAAGGCGTGCGACATTGAACATGCTTTCTCCTTGTGCTTTCCTTGTATTCTTTTTCTTTCTCAACATGTTTTCTCTATTTTTCTCATCACTTTTATGATCACCGTTAGCAGCTGCATTATAATCTTGAGTCCCAGTTAAAATTTCCTCGTCTCTTTTGCAAAGTTCATCACGCAAATCAACTGATACTCCTTCTTTTTTGCAAATTTTAACACTCAAAATTTTGGAAGCTCCTTCGATTTTCTCAGCGATTCTTTTTCTATCAATAGCTGTGAAATTGATTTGTTCCTTGTTTGCAAGTTGTTCAACTGCGTGACATGCAAAGAGTATTGGATCTTCGCCAGCTACTCCTATTTCTACGTTACTTTTATGAAATGTGGTATTCCTGAAACCGTACCTTTCGCAGGTTTCTTTTAGTTTCCTACGGAGTTCAGCTTTTATGGATTTTCTGTTCTGGAAAACTTCACCTTGCCATTTTTTTCTCCTCTCGGTGACAATACAGATAACCAGATCATTATCTTCATTGCGCACACTAATCACCAAATCGGGTTTACGTGCGCTCAAAAGATCTTCATTTACAGCTAAGTTTCTATCAAGATCGACATAAACTGCAGAGTCAGAACTCGCGCATATACTCTGCAAAAATAACGGGGCAGACGAGCTCAAATACAGAACGTGTCTGTTCTCAATGAGTACTGGATCTGTAGCACAGTTTCTCGTAAAGTCTGTCATAGTTTTTGGAGTTCCATGCAGTTCTTTCACACAGCTCTGGTCTGAACTCTCAATGACTATAATTTCGTCATCAATATTACTTGCCATATTAAAAATGAACCGGAACTGATGCTGGTTGTAATCTGCGTAACCGAGCATGCGTGGTAACGGTAAGGCTTCTTCAAAATTATGCGGGACTCTTTCATATACATCAAAGAACTTTGTTACGATTTCGTGTATCGAGGCACGCATTCTTTGAAGCTGGGCTTCGGTCAAAGAGTCTTCCTGCTTTGTTGGGCGGTGAGAAATAATTCTACTCGCGTAAGCACATACATATACTCCGCAGTTGTAGCCGTCCCATTGTTCATGAACCTCGCTTCCGTCAGCGAAAAAAACGCTCGAAAGCGATGAGTCAGTCAGAAACTTCCATGCTACTAACAGGTCATCGATAATTACTCTCCTATCGCTTTGGGATGCCATACTGTCATAGATTTTCGCAGTATTGTCCTCGAAGTCAAGGATAGCTAAAACCCAATGATTCCTATTGATATTCAACGGCACAAATCCATACTTGTATCCTGCGACAGGGTAATCGCGAATTCGAGCATCTGGTATTAACCTGGCGATGTCACGCACTCCTGGATCTACCGCGAGCACATTTGCGTGCGTCGACGACACGAGAAGGAAGTAAGCGAACACGACCTCGTCATCAAGCCATTCGTGGTCTTTTAAGGTGTTCAAACAACTTCTCGTAATACAGCACTTCTTCAAATGATTTCCATAGCCTTCATCATAAAACACAGATCCTCCGTGCTGAAGCGTATTTATAGTTTGCGTTCCCCAGAATGATCTTTCTTCGTCAAGTTTGCATCTTTTCGCAGTGTTGCTCTCTACGAATGAGCCATCAATGCGCAGTGTTGAAATATCACATAAAAGTGCGGCTCTAGCAGCTCTTTCCTCTCTTCTAGAAGAACCGCAAGCGAAATTCTATTTTCTTGTTTAGTTTAGCGGTTTCTACAAATTCTTAGCGCATAAATGCACGCGTATACGCCACAATTAAATCCATCGACTTGTCTGTGGACATCTGATGGTCCTGATATAACGATTTCCGCCAGAGGAACATCTGTTACCTGCTCCCATATTTTCCCTAATGAAGCTTTATCCACTGTTCTCAACCTTCCAAATTCATAGTTGTAGTGATAGGCGAATGTGTCAAAGAAAACTACTCGCCGAGCTGCTATATCAAATAGTGTGAACACCCAATGATTGTTATTTTGATGAAAAGGCAATATGGCTTTTTCAAACTCCCTCAACGGGTAATTAGGGATTTTATTGTTAGCTGTCACTATGAATGTATCCAGAGCCGTCATGTTTTCCGTTAACAAGGACAATATCACATAATAGGCGTACATAACGTCACCACTCAACCATGATTCGTCAGTAACTCGGTTCAGATGAAAGAAGTTGAGATTACACTGCTTCAAAACACCTGAGGGACCCATACACATCACTTTTCCTGAAATCATTTCCAACCTATCAAGCATTTCACATACGTGAGAAAGAAGCATGTTGTGTACTTCTTGATTTTCAAACTCCTGTACTTCAAGACTTTCAACTTCCCCTACCAACCTTTCCGTCAACTTTCTCTCAATGCTGCAACAGCTCTATCGCACAATCTATCACGGTCTTGTAACAGAAGCAAAAAGTCAGCCGATAGCGTTTATTTCAAAGAAGAACAGCAGGCTGTTTCCTTTGAAAATATTTTCTCGCGGCTCGTCAAATCTCACTGCAGCCGAATCTCGCTCTAAAGAGTGCGCAGATTCCTTCACTTACCTAAACATCTTCAATTAAACTTAGAATTCAATATAGCATACTTGGACAATACTACTTGGACATTTTCCGTGTTGGAACGTAATATACTTTGCCCTCTTTTCCGAATCAAAGCACTCGGGGAAAGGCTACTGGAGCTAAATCACATTTACTAAAGTCTACTTTGATTCGTGAAAGTTGATGGGAACTGATGCCGGAAATATCAGAGCAAAGATAACCTCTCTTGTATTCCAATCAGTTTCCGCATAACTATCTTCACATATATTGCTATTAGCGATTATTCAGATGAATTTTCTGGCTCATAATCCTACAATAGCTATACGAACACTGACCGTGAACGGAGTGATGGTGTATACAAGCATTCCCGAAGTATGAATGAATAAAAATCGGACTTCATATGGATGTTCAAAAACTTGTCAGTTTGAAAACGTTTTATCATTAAACATTTTTTATCAACAATACAACTACTGTGTACAAAAAATAATTTCTTACATTCAGCCGGAATATAAGACAATACAGAATTATCGTCCATCACTGGATGAGAGATCGCCGCGACGCTGCTTGGCGGGAAAAATTGCGCGATCAATCTCTGGCAAACGAGGTAGCAGCAAGGGCGGTAGGTCCGCCTCTAATCCCACCCCTCCGAAGGTTCAGCAGCAAGGCTAGAGCGCCGGGCTTGCTGCCGTGAAAATTCTGATTGGTCAGCTGCGGAAGTGGGCGGAGACTGGGCGGGGACAGATATCCGCCCTTGGTCCTGCGAGAGAGCGAGCTCGGAGATGTCCGCCCTTGGACCTGCAGCGCGAGGATCGACGCAAACGCTCCACCCTCCTCGTCTGCTATTGGTCGAATTCAAATGCCGCTTCGCGCAATGGACCTGTCGACAGCATCGATCGGTCAGAATTCAACCAGACGGCTTCCGGCCGCTTTTTTTCATTATTTTTTCATTTTTCATGAATTTTTATTTGATTTCTAACTAATATGTGCCTCTCCTTATCCCCTCCGTAAATAGGCGCTAGAAAAACGTCAGGGCTACGCCTTTTTTGAACTCTCACGGTTACTGTTTACGATTTTAAGAAGTCTTTCTCAGAAAATCCGTTTGCAGCATGGAGAATTTTTCACATCCTTTTTTTTGAATTCGTTTTCCCAGCTCGTGAACATTTTGAAGATATTTTGCCGCTAAAAAATTGAAATCTCACCCCTGATTTGCTGTTTTCTGCTCGTTGATCTCTTCATCCGGGTTTACATGAGTTTGAAATGTTTGGTGTTGCATAACTGAAAATATTTTCCACTCATCGAAATTCTCATAACCTTTTGCCAATTATTTCGGAATTTCAAAAATTTTGTGAATGTCTGAATGAGGGAATTTCAAAAATGTTGTGAATTAAAGTCTGTCTGAATGAGAGTGTCTGCCCAGGCGGTCGGCGTGCGTGTCGAACGGAAGTCGAGAGGGCATTTGTTGGACTACGTGACGACCGTTCAACACACACGCCGACCGCTTGGGTACCAGAAGAAGTACCAGAAGAAAGCGGACCTAATCCCGATTCCTAAAGCAGTCGTGGATACTCTCATAGGTGGGTTTAATCGTGATCCATATCTTTTTCAGAAGTCTTATGTTCTTAAATGTAAGTACCTCAGGCTGCTGCCTCGATGCCTTGGGTATGGGTGATCGAGAATACGATCGAACGCTACAAGAAGTGATGCAGGAGAATAATATGTAATGATTTCATCCTAGCGTTCAGTCTTCAACGTTTTTCATGTGTTAACGTTGTCTGTTTCAGGTTCTGGAAAACTCTTGGTTTCGATGAAGATGGACGAAAGAAGGCCTTCATGGACATCAAAAAGGCCAGAGCCGACTGGTACATCGTAGTTAGACGGGCACTAGTGCGAGCGATGTGGGCCATATTTCTATGCTGTGACTTGATGTTCTGGCGTAAGAAGTCAGAAAAAGTTAATCACTGCTTCCCAGATCTGATGTTCGTTTGTACGTGGAAAGAGATGGAGAGCTTGTCCCAATGAAGGTGAGTTTTATCTCAAATATCTTCTCAAGTAATTGTTTTTAGACTGTTCTATGTGATGGTTTTTTTTTAGAAGTCGTCCACTCTTGCCATCGCATCCGAAGTTACTAACTGTTCGTGTTGTTGAAGGAAGCTATCTGTTTTGTATTCAGAGAGGGGTTGGGGGATACTGGACCATACTGAAATGTCGAGGCAAATTCAAAATTGCGAGCCTTTTCGGTGCTTGCACTGAATTGTATTTGCTCAGAAACTCACATTGCAAACAACGTTTCCTCGATAGTTGACAATTAGGGTTTTCATGTCCTCTCGACGGAATATGACGCGAAAATCCGTTTTTCAAAGTCGATTGAGGGTAGAATTAGAATTTGAGGGTGCTGAATCAGAAATATACGCGGACGACAAGGATTTTTTGCAAATTGAAAGAAAACAGTCCCCTGTCACTCCTAACATAAAAGTGAGATATCTCTCCAGCAACAATAGCTATCTGAAGTGCCTTGTAAAAACACATGTGTATTTCGCTTACTGCCACCATATCCGAGGGCAAAAAAAATTTGTTCAGCTTTTGGTGTTCCCCCGGCATACAAATCGGAACAGCTTCACCTTCTGGTATGTCGCGGTTCAGTTCGAGAATTGCAAGATCATTCTTAGCGAAATGACATGGATGGTAGTCTTGAAGGATCGCCTTAAAGTATCGAAATATTAAGACCACATTGCTGAACTTCTCAAAAATCTTGAAAGCTACGTGAATGCGTCTCAAGAAGTTTATAAACTAACTCACAAGTATCCGGGAGCTATACGATTTACTGCCTTCACAGTTCTCTGATTCGCACCTGCTTCCGACATAGATTTTGAGGTCAGGTCCAGGAATCCCTCAATGAGTTTTTCCGTACAAGTCTTTAGCAGTTCTAAAAACGAAAGCGAACATATTGAATCTCTTTACAGAATCTACAGATATTCTGTACAGGTAATAATAATGCGACTCGGTCTCACCCAATTCTGTATTCCTCCATTTTGCACATTTCTTTGATATTGTAGCTCTTTTGAACAAGACAGTGGGCTGCGGTTAAGCTGTGGCGCTGAGGAATCAGCACGCCACTACAGCCACTGTATGTCGATAAAGCTCGAAAATTAGATTCGTATTCTAAACGTGAATTGCAACATTACAATGGAACTGTTCCCCTACAGTGTGATCCACAGTCATTTTTACTTGAAGCTATGAGCGCTTAAGGATTTGCAGAATTAAAGAAAAATTTGTAGAGGAACAAGCTTGGAAAATTTCGAAGGGTTAAATCTTCTCTGGCGGGGCGCCAACTACAGGTTGATCCACCCGCGATGATTCACTACTAGCCAACGTGTCGATCTCTGGCGAGGGCGTGTCCGCGTCTTATGATCTGGCAGACGTTCACCTGTTGCACGGCTATTACTTAGACGTCTGCGTTTCAGCATTTTTCGCGCTCCTGTATATCGATCTGCGCTTTGGCAAGCAATAAGGAGATTTTCAGGTTTCACACCCTCTGATCTTAAAAAATATTCTAACGTGCGCGTACAAAATGAGCTTGTCCGTCTGGATTTGTGCTACATTCTTCCAAGTTTATTCTTGATTTCGGCCTTTCTGATTGTTTTTCCTCCTCTCGTTTTATCTTAACTCCTCTGAAAGTATTCTTCATGGGCAACACATGATTTTTGAGCCATTGCCTTCAGTACAGGTACAGAGTGCAGGCAATATAATGACGAATTAATATTGCCATTATTTCTCTGTAAAGGCTATATTTTGTCGTTCTGAGTTGTGCACCTTCAGTCAACTGTAATATAGCACTCGGAAGAGAATTCCTTTCACAGCATATCACTTTTGTCGCTTCTTGGAAAAGCACTGCTTGCTTGCTATTGAAGCATTTCTGGTCGATAAGGCCATTTGTAGCGAAATACATTCCAATTAGGAGAGCCTCCAGCAAATGAATTCTCTAAATACTGCCTGCCTGAAGTTTCGAAATGAGCTGATGATTGAGAGACTTTTTCTGCACCGGAACATTAATGAAACTAGTCAAAGGGGGGAGTCTTCGGAAGCAATTGAAGAATGAATGATACCGCGTTCAGAAATCGAAGTATTTCCATGGAGTTCCATGAAAACGATGACTGATGACGCTTTCAGGCATCTGATATCAACACGAAATTTGACCGCTCACAAACGTAGTCGATATAACAGCGTAAATGGGTCCGCGCGGCCACAACCACGTTATCAACGAAGTTTGAAGCACAGAAAGCTCTCCAGTGTGACAAGATTTGAGCCATCTCGTCTCAGAAGCTTGTAGAGCCCCATCATTTCGAATAACAGAATTAAGAGTGGTGAACATGAAGGAATTGGTACTCCTTCGAAATAGACGACCCACTGAAGAAATTTCATGAGAAATGTTCATCCCAATAGATGTCGGATGATTCAGACTTTTTCAGACACAGTGAACTGTTTGGTGTGTCCAGACGAGCGGTCGGTCAAGCCCAAACAATTTCTAATTTCATTGCATTTCTTGTGGGTCGTCTATTCCGTAGGAGCATCGAAGCATTTGATAATTTGAAGTGACCGTCAAAAAAAGGCTGCGAGATAAACTGCTTGACTGACTCGAGTATAACTTGTTAACATACCGATTAATTACCATCCATTTTCAAGAATGCCGTTCTACTCCGGCTGGCATCCGAAATGAAGCATTTCATATGTAAACGAACACGTTATGTTCAGGTAAATCAAGTTGCTCCTGTCGTAGACTATCATTTGATAGTGCTCTCACTCTAAATTATCGTATGCTTTCACATTCTTCACTCCTCATTTTGTTATTCATGGGGGTGGGGTTCGTCAGGCTTTCCAGACGGGATGGCTCAAATACTGTCACACTGGATAGTTTTCATTGCTGCAGGCTTTTTTGGCAAAATGGTTGAGGCCTCGCGAATCCATTTGTGCTGATCTCTCAACCATTTTTGTGAGCGTGCATGCTGCCTTTGAAAAGATGAACCAGTTCATTTTCTCAAGCCTCCCTGATAAGTTATAAGCGCAGGAGTAAATATTTCAAGAACCAATCAAATTTGATTTATGATTTCACCTCTGTTCATGCTTCAGACGAAATATAATACGGAAACCGTTTTCTGGTTTTGAAATGAAGTCCCCAAAACCGATTTTAATACCACTGACATGGGCAGCTCATTGGCAGCGGGTGGCCGTCCCGGACAGAATGCAATTTTTCGTTTGAATTTTTTGACGAAAAATTTGAATTAGACATTTGTAGCTGCGCTCTGTTTTTCTGAACGGAGTCGAGGCGCATATTCATTATGCCCATCAAAAACTGCTTCTCAGAACTGAAAATGCACCCATAAACGTGTTCGACGCCCCAAACAACCACAATGAACAAACCTCACGCAAAAAGGAGGGACTCTATTTCCTGCATCCCAAAAATCCACACGGTTAAGGGAGTCATAGGGTTTGCTGATGACAGTGCGAGGGCTGAAAAGGGGTCGAGGTAGAACTGAAAATCGCTCCCTCGCCAGCCCTATCTTGAAGGGTTGGGCAGCTGAGACCTCCCTGAGACACCAATTACTGCTTACTTCCAGCACTCGCAGAGCAACAAATTAACGCACCGACGTCCTAACCCTGCCCCAACCCCTTCGTAACACTGGCGTTCTTGCATGCCGTCCCAGAGCGGTCATTTTCAGTTAAGTGTCGCTATCCCCTGCGAAAGCGGAGGGTCGAAACTATAGGTTCACTTTTTCCAATGATTCGCTTTACCCTGGTCACCGGTCATAACCCTGAACCGACCAGGGAGTAGGTCAGCAGCATCACTTGTGATAGACAATGTATTTTCTCATTGAAAAGTACACGATTTTAATGGTTTCAGGCTACTTTGTCAAGTGTATTCCTAGCAGAGGTGTACTTAATACTTTACTTTTTCTCTGCGTGTAGGCTTGGTCATGGTGGGTAAAGAAGTTAAAATTGAAAAAAATCGATGTTTCGGGGTCACTGTAGGTGCAGCCATGGTAATGTAGCACGTTTCAACTCAAAAAAAGGTGAAGGTGGTTCCGACTCAGGTTTCCTGCTGAGAAAGCCAAGAAATAGCAGTATAAGAGAAAAGAACCTATAATGCGTCTGACAAATTTTTTTTTTCGCAAAAAATTTTTTCGCAAAAATTTGAACATTGTGCTATAAGCGAGCTGCTGGCGAACTACGACTTCTGTAGTCAATTCCAGGACAGGTCAATACATTGAACATGAGAAAGTTCGGAAATTCGTCCTTGTGACAGCGAACCCGATTTTTAAAAAGTGTGTCCCACCGATGGGCACGCTGCCCGATGTGGAAGTCAATGTGTGTCCCCACGGTGGGGCACGTAGTCGTGATTGGGTTAAACATTTTTGATACCCAATTTGTGTGTATTCCGAGGGGGTTTCTCGAGTAGCATCAAAATGTGTTATATAGAGAAGTTGTGCTTACGAACCGCATATCTCATTTGATCGAAAGCTCGCACGAGGACAAGGGGAAAATTCGCTGACCCTCATTCGGTGCTGAACTTTCTGGTAAGTCTAATATAAGTGCTTAAAATAGGAGGCAACTTACATTTTGAAATTCTCAAAGCCACCATCCACGGATATTCGCCATCGCTTGTCGTGATTCCCCCTAGTGACCTCATGGTTCGCGCTAGAATGTCACTGCTTTGAAATGAAAATTGCGTTCGACTGAAGTGTGTTAGGTCACTCAAGACTTGCTAATGTGTATGCAGATGCTCTCGCGCGCCTGAAGTCGACAAAACTCCAGATTTAAAAAAAAACAACCATGCTGATTAAACTTTCTGTATTTCTCCCATCTTTAATTTTATTTCGAATCTTCGGCATGATTTGAAAGGATCTACATAAAAATATCTTCGAAATCGCCGAAGAAAACTGTTCCATTAGTTAGACGCAGACTGGATAATAATTCGAAATAACATTGACGGCGATTCTTCAAAACAAATCCTTTCAAACTTACCCATCAGTGAAAATTTGTAAATGCTGTTGAAGTGCAATCGGGGAGTTTTTCTCTTTCAGATGAATGCAACCCATTCTTGTAAAACTGATTGCCTTACTTCTCCAGTAACGTGACCCTCATGCTCTTGTGGAACGCTCATGTTTAAATTGAAGGTACTATGTTGCCCACTCACATAGGTAGCGACCTCCACATTCTCGCTTCAAAGCTAAATTCTCCTCCTCGGTTATGTTGCTAGTTTGAAACAGTTGAAGGAGCGGCCACCATGGCAGAACCAGCATCTGTAAACTGCAAAGAAACTTTGCTTTTACCAAGCTCGAATCAGCCTAAGGGAGTAGAGGTGCAGAATTCATCGGAGGAAAATCTCGAAGAACGAAAACCGCTCTAATCCAATCTGAATACGTTTAAAAGCCCTTTGACGAAGGCTTGCTACTTCCCTACGAGGAAGTGGCTTTCCACGCCCTTCTTCCCTCGTGGTGCTCGATTGACCTTTTCGCGGCGAATGACTCCTTTTCGTGAAATCCTCGCCCTGTTCGCAACAATAGTGAAATTATCGCAAAGTCGACGACGCTTTGGCATCTTATAGGGCAATTATCACCGACGCCATGACGCAATAGATTTGTTTGATAACTCCGTCGCGTCAATTCCACCTTTTAAGGATTGAAAGAATAAGAAAATATTTTTCTCACACATGTGGTTTTGCCGTCCCAGTCGAGCGACTGTTTAATCCACTGTGAAGCCGCGTTCAACAGCTCGGGCCATATAATATCGCCCAAGCTGTTGAACGCCACTTTGCAGTTGATGACTCCCTTTCCAATGGGAATGGTAAGAGGGCGATGGAGGAGCTGTGTCGTCGTAGCACAGTATCAATCACAGTTAGCTAGCCTTCTTACGTAGGACGGGTGTACCCCTGAACAACTAGAGCTAGCACGACGACATGTGCTTCGACGCTGTCGAAGACTTTTTAGCATTCAACAAGGGTAATACCCAGGATTCAGTGAGGATTGGCACTCCAGGCAGACTTCTATGATCAGGGAGACGGATTGGTGATGGTCCATTCAGCTGCAACTCTCACGAAATTGAGCTTACTCTGGTAGTCGAGCTTCATTCAGGATCCACGACACGCGAGAAAATGCGTTCTTCGGAAATAATTTGAAAAACACGCGCAGCAAGCTAATCGGTCGATAGTTGCAAAGATTTCCCCATCACCTTCCTTGTAAAGAATGACTGCGCGCAAAGTAGGCGCAGAACCTCTACAGAAGGATGGCACCACGGAAATGTTAATCAGTCTCCATTCCCTGGTGGTGAGTGTGTGAACGAGCGTGAGTTGTGCTATTGGGTGATGCCCACGTTCTGCGTTGATGTTCTTTCTTATGGAACAGCCGCTTTCCATGGAAGCGATGTGCTGAAGGTCTGAGCTCGGCGAGACTATGCCCATTATCGTAGGGTCCTGCACGCTTTTTATGACGTCCTGCACACTCCCGCAGGGGTCCTGCACACTCCCACTGGGGTCCTACACACTTACCATGACGGCCTGCACAGTCCCACTGGGGTCCTGCACACTTCCTATGACGACCTGCACACTCCCACTGGGGTCCTGCACGCTTTATGACGTCCTGCACACTCCCACAGGGGTCCTGCACACTCCCACCGGGGTCCTGCACACTTACCATGACGGCCTGCAAAGTCCCACTGGGGTCCTGCACCCTTCCTATGGCGACCTGCACACTCCCACTGGGGTCCTGCACGCTTTTTATGACGTCCTGCACACTCCCACTGGGGTCCTGCACACTTCCTGTGACGACCTGCACACTCCCACTGGGGTCCTGCACGCTTTTTATGACGTCCTGCACACTCCCACAGGGGTCCTGCACTCTCCCACTGGGGTCCTGCACACTTACGCCTGCGCAGCCTCACTGTGGTCCTGCACACTACCACTGCTGTCCTGCAGACTTATCGAACCCGAGATTCTGTACGGCGTCCCGTAAAATATTACCGAAGACCTGTCGCCGTGATTAGAGCGTAACCCTTCTACCGCTGGATGACTCATAGAGGTTTTCATGACCCACGGCGAAAATTGCGCCCCACGGACAGACTCGGTGGCCCCGAGGCGCGCAAGAGGTGATTCAGGCTGATTTTTTGGTAATCGATGAGTGTCCCACCCACGCAAATGTTGGTACCATTTCATCCCTGTTTTGATCGGCCATTCCGAAGATTCACGGGAAAACACAATTACACACACACAAATACATACATACATATATACATACAAACATCGGGACATAACTGTTTTAAGTATAAGGATAAGGCGCGGTCGCCGCGTCTAGCTACCAGTACAAGCTAAAATGGACCAAGGTCGAGTTCGTACGTTCGTGTACTACGAGTGGTTGCTGGGCGATGACACGGGCACCGCGGTCGCCAACATCTGCAGAGCGTGCAAGGAGGATGCAGTGTACCAACGCACAGTCAGCCGCTTGTTCGAGAGCGGCGACACGAGCCTCGAGGACAGGGAGCACAGCGGGAGGCCTTTTACGGTGGATGATGACGAAGTCCGTCGCTGTATCAAGGAGGAGCCGAAAGCCACCACCCGTGAACTGGCGACGAAGCTCGGCTGCAGCAAATCCACCATTCACAATCGACTCAACTCACTCGGCTACCACAAAGTTCTGACCTGTTGGGTCCCCCACCGTCTGACGGACGCCAACAAGCAGAGCCGCATGGCCGTCTGCCAGTCCCTCCTCCTTCGTCCGCATCGCAAGGAGTTTCTCGAGGACCTAGTCAAAGGGGATGAGAGCTGGGTCTCTACGACAACGTCGTCCGCCGTGCAGTCTGGATCCCGCGCGGAGAAGAGCCGCCGACGACGCCGAAAGCCGACCAGCACACACTGAAGATCATGCTCTGCTGCTGGTGGGACACAAAGGGCATGCTGTACTTCGAGCTGCTCCCACAAGGCAGGACGGTCACCACCTTCATCTAAATCGATCATCTCGAGAAACTAGCCGCCGCCAACCGAGAAAAGCGTCCCCGACGGGCCTAGATCGAGCACCCACGCACTTGGAGATCAGTCGCTAATATCACAACAATGGACATGAGCCCTTCGTTGCGGTTCAACGAGAATTGTCTTCTGGTGTTTGGCTTCATTTGCCTCGATATTGTCTTTAAACGTCCTCTTACGGAACGCATGACATCAGTTATAGTTGACGATATCGTTGTCTGAAATTGTGAATGAAGATAAGACCGGCGCGAAAACAATGCAGCCTCATTTTTAGACTGGCGGCTGTGTGAAAAGAACCAGTTGCCGGTAAATAACCAAGGTATAGCCGAGAAATAGTCCGACTAGCTCCGAAGCGGTTCTTGGAAAACTACTCCTCGGTTCTATCGCGGCTAATTCGTGAAGAGCTTCGTCACGGCCGGGCATTGGCCGCCAAACAGTCGAGAAATGACGCGATGCAGACTCGTTTTACGGAGAAATATGGAAGGGAAATAATTTTACGGACATCGACTGAAGGACATTTTTACGGACATCGGCTGAATCAGTATCCTTCTCGGCTGATCCACTTTCCGATTTTGCCTCCGAGCTCTCCGTAGTTGAACAAATACCTGAAGTATCGGCATGTGTCTCTGCAAATAATACCCTGACAAAAAAGAGTAACATAGTGAATATCTGCATATCAATTGGGGAACAATGACACCACAAAAGAGCAAAACATCGAACACAATGATTACAGGGTGGCTGAAAAGTTCCCGCACTTCTTTATTTGGCGGAAATAGTTGTATTGCTTGATTCCTGAGTTTCATTTGATCTATTTTGTTGCAATCGTTGTTGAAACTCAAATTGCGGTGATTTTTGTCGTTACGAACCGCTCTATTCGCGACGTTTCGGGCCGTAAACCCTTTTTCAGTCGGAAAAAATTGTGCCAATTGCTTGCGAATTGTCGAATAAACCCATTCCAACAACGACAGGCTTCTCTAGATCAAGGGCAGTAATCTCAGTCAGAAAAAGCTTTAAGGAATTTTTGAAATCATGTTCCTCCGCTTCAAAACATTTACACAACTCACTCTTGAAAATCACCTTAATTGGTCGCATTTTTTTTGAGCCGTAAATCGATTCAAACTATGCATTAAACTTTTAGACCCATACGATGTAGCGTATTGTTTTCCTGATAATTTGTAGGACAGGATGTGTAGAATTAAAAAAAAATTATTGAGTCTAAGTCGGACGCATTATGTGGCCAAACATCTTGCCTCAGAATCCCGGATTTATTTTCACGAAACAGCAGTTGTCGAATTGGTCGAACGTTTCAGTGACCAGACCTTTTTTCCAAAGGAACTGGTCACAAAATTGACGATTGAGGAGTTGAGATATGGTAAGAACCCTCTTATCTAAAAAGTGGTTTCCTAAGGCTGGCGCGTGCGACAAACGCCAATCAAATGGACCATATGACGACATCTTTCTAACAGTTTTTTTTGGAAACAATTTTAACTTTTACTATCTCACAACGTGATTATTTTCAATTTTGTTAAACTGGTGGAACTTTTGATTTTTTAGGTGAGTCGTTTTGTTGATCCACAATGTTCTCTTAACCTGTGACGCTATCAAAAAAGGGCGAGAATTTTCCTTAGTTGAGTAGGACTCTTATTGTTTACCTTTTTCTTAACTACTTACCTTTTTGTGCGTTCTACTCGTTTCTGCAGTGGAATGGAGATGTCAAAAAGTGTTGCAGGATGGTTTTCTCTATACTGGACTTCTCTATAGAGTCTTGGGCTAGTTTCCAAAGAACTGAACGCCATACATTGTAACCAAATAAAAGTTTACCAGTGTGATTTCTTTGCTATCAGCTAAATTTTACAAAAATTTCGACTAAACCACATTTCCCTTCTCGCACTCACCGGCTTTCACTTGATTCGAAAGTAGTAACTTTCGATTTCCCAAGTTTAGGCTTTACGTCTTTACCGGTGTGTAAAGGCAGTGTTCACGATGAAAAAAGTTTTCGAAGTTCCACTAAAATTGGGTAGTGGAGGGACACTCTGTAACGTTAACGTCGAAAGAACGCATGAAAACGAGCCAGGAAGAGCACCAGAAGAGCCCGAAGTTAAATTAATGCTCGAGATCGTGAGATGAGCGATGATTTTCAATCAATAGCCCCGTTATTCTGTTCATTCTCAGCTTCTCTCTTTACCCAGGTCAGCTCACATAGATCAGCTGCAAAAGACGGAAGTTACAAGCCTCGGACAACTCGTCCACCATGTTTCCATAGCTCAATCTTTGAGGGACCATAACTCCGTTCCCAGAAGGTCTGGTACGATTTCAGAGACATTAGTGAAATCAGCATGGGGCCGTTTTCACGATAGGCGGAAAAACAGAAAAACGATTTTCATCGTGAACACTGCCTTTAAGGGGCAATATAGTTTTCCGCATACGCTCAACTTCAACAAAACATACCATCTTTAATCAATCAAACAGCAGAATTTTCTCATATCTCCCGTCTCTCGTAGAGGATTATCTGAGAAATTCGCATTACATACCTGTGTTGGCGCAGATCCAGTCCACATTTTTCGTTATATCAACAAAACTCCCCGTCATATCTCAAGTACATAAAGCAACGTGTTCTGATATTCTTTGATTCCTCATAATTCGAAGAGCAAAGGGATGTAAAGCCTAGCTTGCTCGGACGAGATCAGGCGGAGCAAGTAGCGGAGCTGCCGGTCATAAGCCCCATTCATAGCTGTCGACTTCGAATCGAAGCAACCAACAATACTGCGGCGATCTGAAATTGCTGGACGAAGCGAATTGAAAACGCTCCGTCCAGCGATTCCAAATCGTAATTTCGCGTGAAATAGACGGACAATTACGGACCACGCCAAAGGAATCTAAACAAGCTTTTTTCTCGGCATTCCTACAAATCTTTCGTGCCATTGTTGCCCTTACCTTCTAAATAAAAAAGTTTGCCATTGTTGCCCTTACCTTCTAAATAAAAAAGTTTTGCATAGTTTTCAAACAACAAATGGTTCCAAAAAAACGATGTGTTGGAATTTGCTTGAGCGAAAACTTAAAACTACTATTAAAAGTTACTAATTGCTAGAAGCGCTGCATGAAATGTTATCTCTCGGTATCCTTATAAAGTTTTCGCATCTCTCTCATCGTTAATGTCGTAAATACTTGTTTTCATATACCTTATCTTATGTTGGTGAGCTGTAGCGTTCTGCATTTTCGCGTCACACACGCAATGTTGTGACGAAAGATTGTGGACTAGTCGCGTCGACTAGACGAATCGCTTCCAATCATGGAAGCGACGCGACTAGTCGAAGCAACCTGCTATGAATGAGCCTATAGCAAAATATTACAATGATTAGGAGATTTCGACATGATAAGACCGATAATCGTTACTTCGACCGGCTCAAAAGGAGGAAGCTAGGCTACAGGTGATATCTAGAAAAATCAAAAACCCACCGGCAATGAAAATTGGATTGCAAAGCCCGCTATTAGAAGTGGATGATATTCCGACAAGGGTGGCCCTGTCATTTTCACCCAACTGCATCAATGGGCCACCACTGTCACCCTAAAAGATTTCGTTTTGTGTGACTCGCATATTTATGGCACCACCAATTGTGGGCATTCACAATATCTCATTGAATAATAACATTGGAAGAAGACTTCATTGAAGAGTGTGCTGATATGGTGAAATGAAATCAACGTAAGGGCCACGTTAGTGCCTCATATGCTATCGAAACACGTGCGTTTATTGTTTTTTTTAGAAGCCGCACCCACTTGCCACCGCATCCGAAGGTACAAACTGTTCGTGTTGTTGGATGAGGCGATCTGTTTTGTATTCGGTGAGGGGTTGGGGGATACTGGACCATGCTGATATGTCGAGGCGAATTCCAAATTGCGAGCCTTTTCGGTGATTGCACTGACTTGAATTTGCTCAGAAACTCGCAGAGCAAGGGACGTTTCCTCCGAAGCTAACCGATATGGTTTTCAAGCTCTTTTGACGGGATTTAACGCGAAACTCCGTTTTTCGCAGTTGGCTCAGGATAGTACCCGAAGTTGGGGTTGCTGAAAGAAAAATAAACGCGGACGACAAGGATTCAAATTGGAACAAAGCAATCTCCAGTCAAGCGTTACATACAACAAAAATATCTTTCCAGTCGAAATCGCTACCTAAAATACATTGTTAAAACACAAGTGTATTTGACTTACTTATACCATATCCGAGGGAAAAAAAGAACTTCGTTCAGCTTTTGGTGTTCCTCAGGCATACAAATTGGAACAGCTTCAGCTTTTGGTATATCGCGGTTCAGTTCGAGAATGGCAAGATCATTTTTTTTCTGTTTTATCGCATGGGTGGTAATCGTGAATGATCGGCTTAAATGATTGAAACATTAGGACCACATTGCTGATTTTCTCAAAAATTTTGAGAGCTGCGTGGATGCTTCTCAAGAAGTGCCACAACTGACTCACAAGTTTTGCAGAGGTATACGATTTACTGCCCTCACAGTTCTTCGATTCGCACCTGCTTCCGACATAGATTTCGACGTCAGAGCCAGGAATCCCCCAATGAGTTGTTCCGTACAAGTCTTTAGCAGTTCGAAAAACGGAAGCGAACATGTTGAATCTCTCTACAGAATGTACAGATATTCTGTAAAGGTAATAATAATGCAACTCGCTCTCACCGATTTCTGTATTCCTCCATTTTGCACATTTCTTCGATATTGCTGCTTTTTTGAACAAGACAGTGGGCTGCGGTTAAGATGTGACGCTGAGAAATCAGCACGCCGCTACAGCCATGGTACGACTATGAAACCAGGAAAGTAGATTCGTATTCTAAACGTGAAATGCAACATTACAAAAGAACTGTTCCCCTACAGTGTAATCCGCAGTCATTCTCACTTGAAGCTATGAGCGCTAAAGAATTTGCAGTAATAAAGAAAAAGTTGTAGAGAAACAAGCTTGGGAAATTTCGCAGGGTAAAATCTTCTCTGGCGAAGTGGGGCGTCAACAACAGGCTGATCCGCTCCGCCCGTAATGATTCACTACTAGCCAACGATTCGATCTCTGGCGGGGGCGTGTTCCCGTCTTCTTATCTGGCAGATGCTCACCTGTTGCACGGCTATTACGTAAGCGTCTGCGTTGCAGCGTTTTTAGCGCTCTGCATACTGATCTGCGCGTTGGCAATCAATAAGAAGGTCTTTGGGTTTTACGCACGCTGATGTTTCCAAATATTCTAACGAACGCTTACAAAATGAGCTAGTCCGTCTGGATTTGAACAACATTCTTACAAGTTTATCCTTGATTTCGGCCTTTCTGACTGTTTTTCCTCCTCTCGTTTTCTCTTAACTTCTCCGGAAGTATTCTTCATGGGCAACATATAATTTTTAAGCCATTGCCTTCAGCACAGGTACAGAGTGCAGGCATTATAATGACGAATTGATATTTCCATTATTTCTCTGCGAAGGCTATATTTTGTCGTTCTGAGTTGTGCACCTTCAGTCAACTGTAATATAGCACTCGGAAGAGAATTCCTTTCACAGCTTATCACCCTTATCGCTTCCTGGAGAAGAACTGCGCGCTTACTATTGAAGCATTTCTGGTCGATCTGGCCATTTGTAACGAAATACATTCCAACTAGGACAGCCTTTATCCAGTGTATTCTCTGAATACTGCCTGCCTGAAGTTTCCAAATAAGCTGATGATTTAAAGACATTTTCTTCACCGGAATAGATATAAAACTATTCAGAGGGGGAAGACTTGGCTTGACTTCAATTGAAGAATGAATGATACCGCCTTCAGAAATCTAAGGAATCACATGGAGTTCCATGAAAACAATGACTGATCACGCTATCAGGCATCTGATATCAGCACGAAATTTCATTTCCATGGATCAATCAGTGCATATGCCCCCCCTGGATAGTTTAAAACCTCGGAATAAGCCGTTCGAAAAGCATTTGAATCGAATTCATGATTTCAGCCTGGCCCATGCTTCAGACAAATATAATGCGGAAACCATATTTATATAATGTTCAGCGGTTTTAGAATGAAGTCTCCAAATTTTTTTTTTAACCGATTTTCTAGCCGCTGACATGGGAAGTTCATTCGCAAAAAGCGGCCATTCCGAACAGAATGCAAATTTTTGGTTAAAAATTCTGACGAAAAGCTAGAATTAGACATTCGTAGTAGCGCTTTTTTTCTAAACAGAGTCAGAGGCGCATTTTCACTATTCCCATCAAAAACTGCCTCATTTTCTCAGGTCTCCGTCATAGCCCCCCGTCATAGTCGGCCGAAAAACGGCCGTCCTAGTCCCACACGATCGATATCTATGAGATACAGGCAGGACGGGAAGAAATGAAGTGAGAAAAATCATCCTATACAAAAAATTCCACCTTCTCTATGTCATCCATAGCCGTGTCAGGTGGATTTTTATCATTCCAGACGGTTTTTAGCAGTTGGGGTCAAACTTTATCATATCAAAGTACGATTTTTATCATTCGAGGATGATTTTTGTCACTTCTTATCTTCCCGTTTTGCGTGCTTCTCATACCTATCGACCGGGTGGGACTAGGACGGCCGCTTTCGGCAGACTATGACGAGGGCCATAGTTGGTTGATCGGTGTAACCAGCCCGGTCGATAATCATGAAAGACATGGATGAGGTTGGATGCAAAAAACACCCGATGTGGCTGACCCGGCCGATGTTCACATGATATAAGGTAAGAAATGAATGGTATTCATCATACCGTTCCACTTAATTCACACATATTGACCGCGTCAGCCACACCTGAATACACCGGGTGTTTTTTGCAACCTCCATCATCCATGTTCCTCATACGTATCGACCGGGCTGGCCACGGTGATTTTCTCGAACTCTGACAGGGGCCTCAGAACTGAAAATGCGCCCCATAAACGTGTTCGACGCCCCGAACAATCACTATGAACAAACCTCACGCGAAAGGTGGAGCTCTATTTCCTGCACTCCAAAAATCTAGGCGGCACCGACGTCCTAACCCCTGTCCCAACCGCTTCGTAACACTCGCGCTCGTGCATGCCGTCCCACAGCGCTTATTTTCAGTTAGGTGCCGCTATCCCGTGCGAAAGGGGGAGGGTCGGGACTACAGGCTCAATTTTTCTGATGGTTCGCTTTTCTCTGGTCAGCGGTCCTAACCCTGAATCGACCGGGAGTAGATTAGCAGCATCTCTTGTGATAAACACCGTATTTTCTCTTTGAGAGGTACACGTTCTCAATTTTTACAGCCCACTTTTTCACTTGTAGTTCTTGTAGAGGTGTACTTCAAACTTTACTTTTTTCATCGCGTAGGCTTGGTCATGCTGCGTAAAGAAGTTACCATTGAAGAAAATCCATGTTTCGGGGTCATTGAAGTCACGGTAGTGGCACGTTCCATGTTAAAAAGAGAAGAAGATTGTTCCGACTCAGGTTTCCTGCTATGCTAATGAAGCCAACAAATGGCAGCAGAAAAAAACCTATAATGCGTCCGGAGAATAGTTTTCGCAACGCTTTTTTTGTAGTGAGTTATTTCCGCAAAATTTTGAACATTGTGCTATAGTGGAACTGCTGACGGACCACAACTTCTGTAGTCAAGTCTAGTACAGCCTAATTCATTGAACATGAGAAAATTCGAAAATTCGTCCTTGTAACAGAAAGAACCATTTTTGAAAAGTGTGTCCCACCGGTGGGACACGTGGTCGTGAAAGGGTTAAACATTTTTGGTACCCAAATTGTGCGTAATTCTAAGCGAATTCCTCGTTAGCATCAAAATCTGTTAGATAGAGAAAGAGTTGTGCTACGAATCGTATATCTCATTTCGAAAGCTTGCACACAGACAAGGGAAAATTCGCTGACCCTCATTCGGTGCTGAACTTTCTGATCAACCTAAGATGAGTGCTTGAAATAGGAGGAAACTTACTTCTCCATACGTCGAAAGCCACCATCCACGGATATTCGCCTTCACTTGTCGTGATTCCCCCTATTGACCTCTTTGTTCGCGCTAGAACGTCACTGCTTTGAAATGAGGATTACGTTTGACTGAAGAGTTGTAGGTCACTCAAGACTTGCTACTGTGTATACAGATATTCTCGTGCGCCTGCAGTCGACAAAACTCCAGATAAAAAAACCATGCTGTTATAATTTTCCATATTTCTCCCATCTAGTAGGCTATATCATCTATTCGGCATGATTTGAAAGGACCTGCATAAGAAATGTCTTCAAAATTGCCGAAGAAAGCTATTCCATTAGTTGGACGCACACTGGATAATAATTCGAAATAGTATTTACGGCGATTCCTCGAGACAAATGCTTTCGAACTTTCCCATCAGTGTAAATTTGTCAATGCCGTTGAAGCGCAATCGGGGAGTTTCGATCGCCTTAGGTGAGTGCAACCCATTCTTGTAGAACTGATTGCCTTACTTCTCCAGTATCGTGTTTCTCAGGTTCTTGTGGAACGCTCATGCTCAAACTGAAGGCTCCATGTTGCCTACTCACATAGGTAGCGAACTCCACATTCTCGCTTCAAAGCTATATTCTCCTCCTCGGTTATGTTGCTAGTTTGAAATAGTTGGAGGAGCGGCCACCATGGCAGAATCTGCATCTGTAAACTGCAAAGAAACTTCGCTTCTACCGAGCTCGAATCAGTTTGAGGGAGCAGAGGAGCGGAATTTATCGGACGGAGCGCAATGAGATCCTTTTCGACTTTCAACCTATACAAATTCTCTGCAGTCACCTTTCTTAGTGCTGGTATTCAGTACAATATATTGAAGAATTTTGCATTGTTCATTTCGTGGGTTCTGTTTATAAACGTATCTAGGCCGATGCTCAGCAAAACCTGATGGCACTCTAAACTTCAATAAAAAGGACAAAACAACAAAAACGGAAATCTCTAGGGAGGAACGAAAACCGCTCTAACCCAATCTTCTTACATTTTAAAAGCAAGGTTTTCAAGCGGGTTTCGCATCAAATCTACCTTTGCCCTAATAGGTTAGACTGCTCTTCCGCTCTTAAATTTGATAAATCTATGCAGCAGTTGGGCACTTTCAACGAAAACACCTCTGATGAAGGTTTGCAAGTTCCCTACGAGGAAGCGGCTTTCCATGCCCTTCTCCCCTCGTGGTGCTAATTTGATCTTGTCGCGGCGGATGACTCCTTTTCGTGAATTTCTCGCCATATTCACAACAATAGTGAAATTATCGCAAAGTCGACGACGCTTTGGCATTTAGTAGGGCTATTCACGCCGACGCGGTGACGTAATAGATTTGGTTCAAATTCTCGTAGCGTCAATTTCACCTTTCAAAAAAAAGAATAAGGAAATATCTTTCTCACACATGTTTTATTTAGTCCCAGTCGAGCGACTGCATTATCCACTGCGGAGCGGCGTTCAACAGTTCGGGCCATATAGTATTGCCCAAACTGTTGAACGCCACTTTGCAGTGGATAAACCCTTTTTTAATTGGAGTGGTAAAAGAGCGATGGAAGAGCCGTGTCGTCGTAGCACAGTATCGCTTACAGTTAGCTTTTTACGTAGGACGGCTCCCCCCTGATCAACTAGAGCTGGCACGACGGCATTTCCTTCGACGCTGTCTAAGACTTTTTAGCATTCGACAAAGGTGACACTCAGGATTCAGGGAGGACTGGCACTACCGGCAGACTTCTATGACCAGAGTGACGGTTTGGTGATGGTCTATCCAGCTGCAACCCTCACAATGTTTAGCTTGGTCTGGTGATCGAGCTTCATTCAGGATCCGCTACGCGCGCGAAAATTCGTTCGTTCTTTGGAAATAACTTGAAAAACACGCTCGGCAAGCTTATTGCTTGATAGTTGCAAGGATTTTTCCGGTCACCTTCCTTGTAAAGAACAACTGCGAGCAGAGTAGGCGCAGAACCTCTGCAGAAGGATGGCATCACGGAGATGTCAAACAGGCCCCAATCCCTGTTGGTGAGTGCGTGAACGAGCAAGAGTTGTGCTATTGGGTGATTTCGACGTTCTGCATTGATGTTCCTTCTTCTGGAATAGCTGCTTTCCATGGTAGAGACGTGCTGAAGATCTGAGCCCCGCGAGACAATGTCCATTATCGTTCCAGGTGCCCGCCCCAAATTTTGATTCTGTACTTCTTTCTTAACCTTTGGGACTCTAGCGTTGACGTCCTAGACTACAAACTTCAAACAGGAAATTTCTTTGCAGATAAGTTCTCCCAACTGTTCCGGATGAAGCTAAGCTCTTCAGCTGTTGGAAGATCTCAATAACTGTCAGTCCTTTGGCGCGCTGGCTGGAGGCGTAGGACAGCCAGACGAGGAGACACGATCCTGTGAGAGTCAACGGTGTGGACTACAGATGGGTGAACTACGAACCCAACGCCACCAGCGGCCCGTGATGAAAACTTCTGTCCTCGAATGATGAGCTTTCCACCATTGAGTTGTCGAATGTCGCCTTTCTTTTCTTGGTTGCACAGTAATCACGTGAAACATAGTGCTACTTTGAGAAGAGCATTAAGATTAGCATCAGAAGAGACTGGTCTGGAGTTGTGAATGCAGAGCGTTGAGCTATCTCCATAGCGTGCTTTCTATGTGTAGTCTTTCCCAAGACTCCATGACTTCATGTGTAACCCAGGATTACTCTGCCTCTCAGCGGTTGCCAGTTCGTACAGCGTTTCAGATGGCAAGGCTCGGTGTGCTGGACACTGAGACTGGATACCTGCTGAGAAAGACTGTCTTCCCATGACGCCTAAAAGACTACGAAACATATGTTGCCTCGGTCCTCCTTGTCATTGCAGAAGCAAGGACAGTCGTCTAACGACTGAGAAAGCTACTCCGTTTGTTCACAACCTGCGCCTTAGACGCATCACAAATAGAGTTTCTAAGATGGCAACGAGCAACTTTATGGGATGGTTGAAAATCTGGAGATCTACAAAGAGATTTGGAAGACGTGTAGAATGAGTAGCTTAAAATAGAGGGAGAAGTTTTAGGAGCATCGGTGAAGCACAATTCTCAGCGAACGTGGCTTGGCCCGGTCTCCACGAAAATGAGAGTGTCGAATGTAAAGGAGTCCTCGAAGGCCCTTATGTATTGTCAGAATGGAGCTCGTAGTCCGCTAATGAAACTATTTGTGCAGGCCGTTATGGACTGAAAAAAAATAGAAGCCAGTGCTCTATTCCAACAATTCTGTTCTCATTCGAGTCTGCAATATGCACAGCTTTATGGCATGACAGCTCTACAACAGAATATGTTTGTTTTCCTCTACAGCTGTTGTTAAGTGAAGAATTTATTTCAAAATGATTTGTGAATCTGCTTAATTTAGAGATTGTTGTTAGTCATTTTGCTCTCTGGATATTCCATTGCAGTACCGAAGTCTATACGAAAACCCCGTAGACTAATTGACATCGTTTAAATTTTGGTGGTTCTATTTCTTCAAAGAAGCAGACTACTGGCACCAGACCCAGTCTTTGGCTCATGGCTAGCCTTTTATTTGAGAGAAGTGTGTGCCTTCTCACCGGAAGATATCACGATGAGGCACTACTTGGTGATAGTCATGACGAATGATTTACCACGTCCGTAGGTGTCTGAAGACGCTATAACGCAGTTTTTATCGATGACTGTGCTGAACGATGCATTGAGTACCTGTTGGTGTTAGGCAGGTGGGAGGGGATAAAAGCTAATGAATGGTTAACGATGATGTTGAGGAACCACTATATTCGGACGGTGGGACCACTCAAGCAACTAATAGTTTTTTGTAGTTTGCAATTCTCCGCCGATGTGGATGATATTTCGTGGCGAGCGATCTTTTCAGTCTTTATTAGATTGTGCATGTATACAACTGGACAGCGGTCCTTATAAAATTTCACACCGCTTATGTAGGAACCGTTCATTCAAGTCAGCAGACTTCCCTGTCGTCTCTCAGACATAATCTACATCGGGAGGCAAAGTTTTTAGTGGTCGATAGTTAAACATGCCTCGGAGGTGTAACTCTGATTTTTTTCCGATCCATAGACTGGCAAACTACCACGAATTCTCCGGCTTTTTTTTGAAGGATACACGTTTGACCTCAATTCTTGCAAATATTGATATCATTTAAACTGTTCGTGGGTGATATTGGTGTTTCCAAACACAATGGAACGATTCAAGACAGATAATGCGCCTGTTGACAAAACTGTGAACCTGAAATTCTTTTGAGGAGCTGAGTCAGATTTTTCAAAGCAGGGGCATTTTAGCGCGAACAAAGAGGTCAATAGGGGGAATCACGACAAGAGAAGGCGAATTTCCGTGGATGGTGGCTTCCAACGTTTGGAGAAGTAAGTTTCCTCCTATTTCAAGCACTTATATTAGGTTGACCAGAAAGTTCAACACCGAATCAGGGTCAGCGATTTTCCCCTTACCCGCGTGCAAGCTTTCGATCAAATGAGATATTTGATTTGTAAGCACAACTTCTTCTCTATCTAACATATTTTGATGCTTCTGGAGAAACCCCCAAAGAAATACACACAAATTGAGCACCAAAAATGTTTAACCCATTCACGACCACGTGTCTCGCCGTGGGGACTCAGGTTGACTACCACTTCGGACAGCGTGTCCCACCGGTTGGACACGCTTTTCAAAAATTGGTTTCTGTGTCACAAGGAACAGAGGCGTCATAACTCCTGAGCACCAAACTCATCCCCCACGCAGAGCGGCATTCGCCCTCCTCCAGAAATATCCGTACCTAATACGGACTCAAAGTCCTCGTCTAGGGCCTCCCCTATTGGGCCGAATGCGGTACCCTATGAGGTGAGGCGCCTTTTATAAAGATAAAAGGAAAAGTCACGTCAAATTGAGACACTTGTTGACGTGAAACCGTGTAGCTTACATTTGGACAACTATAATTTGTCTAACCTCTATTATTATAGGTAGCCATCTCAAATTTGGTAATGGCACTGCTATCTCCTTCCCTTGATGGAGCGAGCGGCAGGAGCAGGTGCTCCCACCGTCGCCCCTTAAAGGGACGTCTTTGTTGTCGCTCCACCAATTCGGAAATGGGCTGTATTGCCCAGCGCTTGACCCCTGGCAGTAAAAACGAAAAGTCTTTATGCACCTCCTGAAAACTTCGTCCACCGTAAGTACTCGCATCAGAAAAAAGAATCTGCTTTGCTCATTACAATAGATATCCGCAATATTTCCGCTAATTTGCAAACAGTTTAGATAAGTTCAAAACATCTACAACATATTGTTGCTCACCCAAGTCCCAGTTCAAATATCTAGGCCAAATATTCCAGAAACACTTTGGAAATCCCCTGTTTTTTCCTTTCAAACTTCATATTCGAAAATGGTACAGTTGCCTTTGGTTGCTCTCTAGATCCTCGTGAACATCCATGTCGATTGGCGTTTTCAAGTCAGAAATATACATTCACCACGAAATACAAAATTTTCGTTCGCATGTGGCATGCCTTTGAAGATTCAAAGATAGATATACTGTCGAGACTGTTTCAGGAATCCTTTTAAGAGCAGACCCATTTCAAGACTTTTTTATGTTACAAAGCTCACCGAATCTGTATCAGCCGTGAATTTTGTGGGCTATCAAAAATCGCTCAGCGAAACAGAAACTAGAATTTTGAGATAGTTGCCTCTATTGGATAGGCGCAGAAATGCTGCAATGAAATGAGCTGGAAGGCAATCCTGTTTTATGATATTCAATTTCTGTGAAGCAATTCGAAGTTGTTTGTCAGACATTAGGCTCTACGGTCTCGTGAGAGCGTTACACTGCTTACTAACAAAAAAAGTTATGTTATTGACTGAACTAGTTCTGCAAGGCCGTGATGGGCGATCGAATAGTGACAACAGGGCTCTGATTGCTCAATGAGCAGATGCTAAGAAGAATATAAACATTTCCCTTTTGCTAATCGACTATTAGAAAGCACGGTCGCTTTTCGCAAAACTCATGCAGTTTCCTCAGCTGCAGGATGGGCCAGCCCAGTCTTGTTTGGCGAATAATGCTGTCACGAACCACAAAACATAAACTACCAAATACCACAAGCGAGGTCGAACGCGGTTTGTTCTTGCGGATTCCTAATAGGCAGGACTGATGCATCACTGGATCCTTTTCAAAGTGTGTGGCGCGTGAACAAACCTATTGTTGCCAACTGAGGTTTAGTTTAGAGCATCTGTGGGTGACACGGTCTATCGGCCAGCCCCTTGAGCTAACATAAGTTGTCTGGATCAACATCCCCCGGCACGGGAAAATGTAGGTCGCAACAACGGATGCTTTTTGTCCGACGCCTTGCCAGACCCTGAGCGTAAACAGTTCCTTTTTGCCCGAACACTAAGTTACGCAGAACTGAGACTTTGGCTCGATGTGAGGATCAAATAAAACTGATAGTAATCTGCGACTAGTACAGGGTGAACGAATTCTCGCCCGACTCGGGTGACTCAAACACTGAATTCTGCAAAACGTCAACCTCCGAGAAAAAAATAGATGTGACTATGTTGGAACAGGTTGAGCAGGAGTTAGGCCTTAGGATCCTGTAAAAATTGTAAAGCGTAAACATAAAATTAGCTGCTTGTGCCATGCGAACTTGTTGTGTCGTAGAATGAATGCAAGACGTTGAATGTTTGTGATGGTCTGTGCTCCAAGCAAAAGATCTAAGAATGGAGAAATCCGCTATGATACTATAACCTTCTGAACTCGACCGACAGCGTTATTATGATTGATAGAAAATTCTAGACCCAGAATGATGAATGATAGTAACTTCCGAACCTGAAATGCCGTTATTCTCGCAACCGTGAATAAGGCGAGTTTCAAAGCTTGTTCTACAACTTTTCCAGAAAAGATGTGGTCCATCAGTCACAGCAGAACGGTAGTCAGTTTGCGCATGCATGACAAGGTTGGTCTACACGGTCTCTACAACACGTTCATTACGCTACCCACTCTAGAATGCTACAGCGGGAGACAATCATATTATCACTAAACAGCGATCGTAAAAATCGTGATTCTTATCACTCATGACGCGTGCGGCGCGCGCGATGCCGCAGCCTTCGTCTGCCCCCCACCCTCTCGCTGCCTCGAACCTCCGCTTCGCACCAGCACGAGTAGGAGTCTTGAAAATTTCGCAGTTTTTACAGTCTGTACCATTGTTAATGCGCAGTTCGGGGGTGATTCTTGCTTTTTCTGTTCACCCCATTCAACGCCCTACAGCACAGTGAGCTGAAACTGATACAGCAAAATGGAGACATATAAACTCGAAAATACAACGGAGCAGCTTTCGAAGGTTTAGAAGCTTCTCCGGCAATCGTTGTTTCTCTCCGCACAGGCTGCGCGAAGACGCAGCAGGGCTGTAATTTGAACATCGTAAGTTGCCCCCGTGCAACTTACCGGTCTTGCATGACAGTGGCAGTCCGCAACTTCGCGTTCCACATCTTCAAACCGGAGGCCGAAACCTTCTACCGAATCAGTTATTGTTATGTGGACCAGCGAGGTGGGTGTCCAGGGAGCGCGAAACAGCTGACAGCAGCCGGATTTGGGTATGCGGTGAATAATTCAATTTTTAAATATTAAGGTGAGTTGTTTTGCAAAAAAAATGCTTTTATAATTATTTCTGAGTTTTGTTTTTTTTTGTAGGAATGGGTAGGATTGAACATGATTTTGGGTAGAATTTTCTGTTTTTTTGCTGTTTTTTTTCGTCAGATTCTTGCGTTCTTTTTTGCTTTGTGGGATGAACGATGGAAAAAGTGATCGATCCATTGAGTTTTTTCAATCTGCTAGCTAGACTCTTTTTATTAACAAATGCATATTAATTTACTGTGCTGAAAATGCATCAAAACATTTGATTTTCTGAAATTTCGAAAGACACGAAATTTGAATATTTAGGAAATAACGGAAGGTATCCAATACCCACTATTTGTTCGGTTTGTTCATTCGAACCGTTAAGAGGCCAGATTTTCGACATCAGTCATTAATTCGAAAAAAATGTTTTAGGTGTGTTATACTGATATATTCATACATTCGCGTTTTTCAACGAGACCTCATTCAAAACTATTATATTATACATTCGGTGGTCGACTCAGTATTCAAGGCCAGAATGAAATAAAGCACCGATCGGTAGGGCTATCAATCGAAGTATTTCTATAGAGTTTTTATAGGAGCAATGCTTGACAGCAGTATCAAACATCTTTCTTCAGAATATTCGTTGGCTCCCCCGTCTAGACCAATGCCAAAATCTTTTCTTTCAAAACGGATCCAATCTCACTCATGGCTACCAAAACCACAGAAACATTTATGAAAACATCTTCTCATGCAAGAACTACTCTTGGTATTGCAGGAAGAACATACTAAACCGGTATAGAAATGAACATAAAGTTCGTATGCCATCTCACATCATATATGTTATTGAATCGTGGATCTGTGAAATCAATAATTGCTATTTGTGTTTAATATACAGCGTACTTTAAAGATGAAATAAATAAACTATTGTCTGGTCATTGTTCTATTTTGCTTAGCAGGACTGCTGCTCACGGCTTGCCTCCTATATGGTGTCACAATACTCAATGGGCTAAGCTTGTTCCGCCCAGGAAACGATATCCTGCTCTAACTCTGAATTTTATAGGCCATGAACGCGAAACCCATACAAAACAACACTTTCACCGTTAGTTGCAAAACTTTAACCTGGTGGAGATCACTTGTCGTTTGTTAGCTTCTGCTTATCGCGATGCTCCATCTAACAGGTGTATCGCACAGTTTTCCATTCCTTTGTAAAGTGCTTGCATCAGAACTCCTCAGCAAGAACTCTCAACTTGACGGGAACTGAACTTTGGAGATGCGAGCCCGACTCTCCGTCGGTCACCCCTAACCCACTTTGACGGGTGGGGTCAGCCCACGTCCACTCTCCATAACCATGAGCCTTTCTCATTTAATGGCCACCTCGCCTGCCGTCGATCGCTAATCACAGTCTCAGCTGATTGCACGGGGCCACCGAGACACCTCAGATAGGGATATCACACTTCCCGCGGTACCACTAGCCGACGTCCCGTAACCCCTCTCGATGAAGGCCAATAGATCGATCGCGGGCAGTCGGCAGCGCCGTTTCGTTTACTACCCGTACAAGTTGAACAAGCACTCTGCGGCCCTTCTGCCCTCGCGTTACGGCTAATTTGATGACTGACAGAAGACAATACTAAAGCAGTGTGTGGAGCACTTCAAAATCACCCTTTAGATAAAGGTCTGTTGGAACAAAATTTCGAAAATGCCCTTCTGGGCCCTTCATCTTGACCTGCTTCTGACAAGTAAAGAGTAAGCTTACACAGGGTCGCTTACTACACGACTTGCCCTGGCAGTCTTTCCATCCGCAAATGCCATCAACAGACAATGGCTCACCTGCCCAGAGCAAGCGTCGCATACAGCGAGGGTTTTGGGAAGAGTCTCAACACAGCGTTCTCTGCTCAGCAATTGTTCATTGGCTCCACTCTAGTATGTGGTGCAATGATGATTCCAATGTGGGAATCGATGAGTGAGTGTTCGATGACCCCCAGGAATAGCCGACTTCCCGCCGACATTCCGCGGGAAGACTGGAAAACCTCTCTCTCCGCGGGAAGTGGGGGGGGGCACGCCCACAAAATTGGGGCCGCGCAAAATCGACTAGCACGACTTGGCCGGCGGGAAGTGGGCTGTCTTTATTTGAGACCTCATCGCGCCAACCGTCATGCCATCTCTGCGCAGAGGGGGGTTTACTACTTGACTCGCATTCCGTGGTACCCAACAAAGTACCCTGGGGCGTTCAACAACAATGATAGGTCTTTTTTATAAATTACAGAAGGAGAGGAACTTTTTCAGCTCTGCCTGAACAGTTGTGGAAGAGCTGAATAAGTTGCTAACCCTAGTTTTCTCCAAGTAAGATTTGGCGGTCCCAAACAAACAGTAAACCTCGGCAGTCAATTATAGGCAGGTTTCGCGATACAAGCGGTTGTTTTGCTATTATCATGAAAAGGGGCTACTGCGAAACAGACAAAAAATCTTGGAGACTCAGGCAGATTATGAAAAAATTTTCTAAGTTTTGACCCCGATTAGGTTGTATCTTATTGTTAGCCACCGCTCAAGGTGTTTTCCCACTTTCCAGTGGGTTCAGAGCTCCAGCCGCTGATCCCTGGAGAAGAACGGTGTGTGAATGAAGACACACCGCTCTGCCATCCTTTTAGATCCTACCCCTTATCAATCAAGTGTCATCAGTTCTGTTAACAGCGAGTCACCGGGAGTTTTTGTCTGCTTCGCTATAGTCATGAAAAGGTAGATCTGGCCATCACAAACGCGAAAAAAAGTGAAACGTTCGAGGAAAATACGCTCCAGAACAGGTAATTGCTCAATGTCCGCCCGTCTCCACTTGTCGAGGTTTATATAAATGCCTGTCTTGTCAACCTTTATTTTGTTTCTAGAGTAAATTCTGAGCAGTGAAAACCACTGAATGCTTTGACAGCAAACTTAACAGCGGATGGACATGCATTAAGGAAAATCTCGTTAATTGGGGGGTCGGCCGACACCAGTATGTAGCCGGTATACCTTGTCTTTTGAGCGTTTTCCCCGCAACTCTTCAAGGTTTTTCACTCATATTTACTCTTGTGAAGACCAAATCTGCATTCTCATGGAGAGAGCTCAGAATTTTTTTTATCGCAAACCCTGCCTTTAGGATGAGTTTGTTTAGGCAGCAGGCACTTTGATAAAAACAACGCTTTCTCCAGTGAAGTTCCACTTCTGCTAGAGAAGCCAACATCGTCGAGGAATAGTGTGGACGCGAATCATCAAGCTCATTCCTTATGAGGACAGACTATCGTATGCACTAGTCGTGTTTCGCTCAGCATTTTTTGTGCGGTCGTATTTTGAGAGCAAAGCTTCAACTTCGTAAGCAGTTTTTCACTCACTGAATTCCGCTATCAAGGAGGCCTAGTAGGATAGACGGAAAGTACCATTGGGTCATCAGCGTTACGCTCGTGGTGCCTATGATGGTCTGTTCTCGCTTCAAGAAGCGTCGAAAATTTTTGAAGGCAGAGCACGCACAAAAAACGACCTTTTTTTCAATTTCGCGCAGGCAGGCCCAACAGATTGTGATTACAGTAGAACTTACACATAGAGCATTCAAGTTTTGAAGAGCGTTGATTTTAAAATTCGGGTGCATTCAACTTCCCTAACTTTACAGCTATCTTGGTGTGTATGGTGTGATACACACACGTTTAAAAATCAATTCTCGTATTCAGATTTGCGCCCTAAACTTATTACAATCAGGTGAGTTGGCTCTTAATGAACTCTGAGAAGCTTCTGAAGCTGGTTTTTCAAAAGGCAGAACTCTCATTTTCGTTGAATACAGCAGTTCGTATGGCTCTGTTATGAATCAGCACATAGTCTGTTCTGCGCAAATGATTTCCTACGACATCATTGGATGTTTCCACTAACTGCTAAATCAGCTGAAATGCTATTAATCTGTCGAGGACAGACTGACGGGATAATTACTGAATTCGCACCGCTTTGAGAGTTTAAGCAGAAAAGTAGCTCGAAAGAGCCGCCAAATATTTCTCGCCGCGAAGTAGCCACGAAGCGGCAGCCAATTATGAGGTCTGCATGGGTCTAGCTCAGCTTAGTTTGGTTAAGCTTAGTTGAGTTATCTGCGGTTTATACAATAGAAAACGTTTTTTCGCTGCTTGAGCCGTGCCCTACTCCGGACTTCTACGGGTAAAATCGAGTTTCTTGATCCATTATTACTTTCTCCTCTTAAATGAGCTTATCCGTGTCAGCCTACCGTGCGGGGATCAACCATGGCAGAGCGGCGTTTTTTAGTTACATGCAACGTATTGAGTCAGTTCAAACAGCTGCTCGATACAGAATTTGATTGGATGTTCGAAGCATCACAAATCTATCTGAAATCGGACGCTGATGAGCTCGGATGTTAACAGGATATCAGCGTATTTCATAGTATGCACGCCTCAGATTTTCTTACTCTCCGCTATGACTACCAGAATGTTTCTTCTCAGTGGAACATGGAGTCATCAGTTCAATTCGACATGCATATAGCGAAAATGCAAGTCATTATCAACATTGAAGGCTTCCTATTCAATTCCCAGACGAGGTACGAAATGACCAGTTCCCTACGATTACTCCCTACATATTTATCATGTTCAGAGGTGCTCTTCGGCCTGGAACAATAGACTTGATGGATGTTGTGTACTACGACACAAACGGCGAGCAAAAGTTCTATGTCACAAAAGGTGCTACAACGAAGGTAGCCAAAACGGACCAGCGAAAATAATTGGTGAGTGGTAAGGCGAGTGGTCCTGCCGGCTTCGACTTGGTTGCCTTCGGCACTGCACCGTCGTCTGCGGTGTGGTGGTGCAAAAACGGCGATTGAGGTGACTAATGGCGGATGACGGAATCTGAAGCAGTGCGATGGGAGTGGTTGATATGTTTTTTGGTAGATGGTCTGTGATTGGTCGGCTTTCGAGCCTAGATCGAGCACCCACGCACTTGGAGATCAGTCGCTAATTTTATCGGCGAACGATACCCTATCACAACAATGGACATGAGCCCTGCGCTGCGGTTTAACGAGAAATGTCTTCTGGTGTTTGGCTTCATTTGTGTGTTTGGGAAAGCGGAGCAAAAAGACCTCAATATTGTCTTTAAAGGCAGTGTTCACGACAAAAATCTTTTTTTTTGTTTTTTCATTCATCTTGAAAACGGTCCGACGCTGATTTGAATGGTGAATATGTAATTGTACAAGACCTTCTAGAAACGGAGTTATGGCCCTTCAAAAATTGAGCTAGGAAAGCATTGTGGACGAGTTGACCAAGGCTTATAGCTCCAGTTTTTTGCAGCCGATCTATGCCAACTCACCTTAGTAGTGAGATGGGTTGAGAATGAAGGGGAGAACGGGGCTAGTGATCGGAATTCATCGCTCATCTCGCGATCTCGGGTTTTCATTTGTTCACTTCGGAGGGCGGGCAATGCGCTTTTTGGGTTTGCCTTGCGCTCAAAAATGGCAACTTCGTTCTCTTTTGGGACTTTTTCGGACTCGTTTTCATGCGTTCTTTCAACGTTAGCGTTTCAGTGTGCCTATCCACTACCCATTCCTAGTGGAAACTAAAACACACCCTTTTATCGTGAACACTGCCTTTAAACGTCTTTTTACGGAAAGCATGACAACAGTTATATTTGACGATATTGTTGTCTGAAATGGTAAATGAAGGTAAGACCGGCAAGAATGCAATGCAGCCTAATTTTCAGATTTGTGGCTGTGTGAAAAGAACCAGTTGCCGGTAAATAGACAAGATATAGCCGAGAAATAGCCCAAAAGGCTCCTCAGTGGTTCCTGGTGAACTACTCTTCGGCTCTATCGCGGCTAATTCGCGGAAAACGTGGTCACGGCCGGGCATTGGCGGCAAAACTGTCGAGAAATGCCGCGGAAGACAGCTAACTGTGCAAAAATATTTCGTAGCAGTAGACGAGATTTCCTTGAGACAAAGTTCAATACTTCATAGTCAAACATTACAACAGCTCCCAAACGGTGCTAAGCCCAGAACTAATTCAAGCGTCTCGACCCCCTGCAGAAGAAAGCGTCTAGACCCCCTGCAGAAGAATCATCATCTACAGCGGCTGACTCAGTATGCTTCTCGGCTGATTTACTCTCCGATTTTTCCTCCGAGCTCTCAGTAGTTGAACAAATACCTGAAGTGTGGGTAGGTTTTTCTTCATAAAATCCCTGACAAAAAAGAGTGACATAGTAAATATCTGCATATAAATTGAGGAACTATGATACCATAAATCAGCGAATCATGGTATATCATGATTACAGGGTGGCTGAAAGGTTCCCGCACTTCTTTATTTGGCGGACATAGTTGTGCAAATTGCTTGCGAATCATCGAATCAACCCATTCCAACAACTCTAGGCTTCTTTAGATCAAGGGCAGTAATTTCAGTCAGAAAAAGTTGGAAGGAGTTTTCGAAACCATGTTCCTTCGCTTCAAAACATTTACACGGCTCACTTTTGAAAAGCACCCACATTGGTCGCACACTTCGGAGCCGTAATTCGGTTCAAACTATGCATTAAAGCTGTTTTCAACGCATGCGATGTAGCGTATTGTTTTCATGATATTTTGTACCACAGGATGTATGAAATTTAAAAAAAAAATTGAGTCTAAGTCGGACAGATTATGTGGCCAAACATCTTGCCTCAGAGTCCCGGAACCATTATCACGAAACAGCAGTTGTCGAGTTAATCAAACGTTTCAGTGCTCAGACCTTTTACAATGGAAATCCTTCTTCTGAAGGTTTTTTTTCCAAGCAGCTGGTCACAAAACTAACGATTATAGAGTTGAGATATGGTAAGAACCCTCTTATCTAAAAAGTGGTTTCCTAAGGCTGGCGCGTGCGACCAACGCCAACCAAATGGACCATGTGACGACAGCTTTCTAACAGTTTTTTGGAAACATTTTCAACTTTCACTATCCCGCAACGTGATTAATTTAATTTTTTTTTTCAATCTTTTCTCGAACTTGCGATTTTTGAAGTGGGTCGTTTTGTTGATCCACAACCGGTTTTCTTAGCCTGTAACGCTATCAAAAAAATGCGGAAACTTTCAGCCACCCTCTACATATGTAACCCTTTAAGGTTCGCGATGACTTATTTTCTCTAGTTGAGTGAAACTCTTGTTGTTACCCTACTTCTTAACTATTTACCTTTTTGTGTGTTCTACTTGTTTCTGCAGTGGAATTGAGATGTCAAAAAGTGTTGGAGGATGGTTTTCTCTCTATACCGGACCGCAAATAAGAATCTTGGGCTAATTTCCAAAAAACTGAAGGTCATACATTGTAACCGAATGAGAGTTTAGCAGTGAGATTTCACTACTATCAGCTAAGTTTTACAAAAGTTTCGACTAAACCACATTTGCCTTCTCGCACTCATCGGCTTTCACTTGATTCGAAAGCGGTCACTTTCGATTTTTCCAAACTTAGGCTTTACGTCTTTACCGGTTCTCAAGGGGCTATATAGTTTTTCGCCTGAGAACTACGCTCAATATCCACAAAACATCCCATCTTTAATTAATCGAATAGTAAAATTTTCTCATATCTGCCGTCTCCCGTCAGAGGATTATATGGGAAATTCGCATTACATACCTGTGTTGGCGCAGATCCAGTCCACATATTTGGTTACGTCAACAAAATCCCCCGACATATCTTAAGTACATAAAGCAACGTGTTCTGCTACTCTTTGTTCCCTTATAATTTGAAGAGCAAAAGGATGTAAAGCCTAGCTTGCTCGGATGAGTTCAGGCGGAGCAAGTAGCTGAGCGGTCGGTCATAAGCCCCATTCATAGCTGTCGACTTCACTCTGACATTCGGACAGCGCGGCGCTGGGGCATTTTCGGCATTTAGCGCGAGGCTGGGGCACGATTGGTGGGCGGAGCACCCCTCAGCACGAGGCCAGCGACTGCCTCTCCGCGGAATCTTCGCGAGACGGCGTGTTCCATGCGAGACCTGCTGAAATAGTTGAACGGTGCCGCGCTGGGGTAATAATTCATGGCCCAGCCTCGCGCTCCGTTCCGATTTCGATTAGATCGCGGAAGCAAACCTGAGATTCTCATTTATTCCTATAGGCCAAACCATTTTTGTCATCAATGTGTGCCAGTAGCTTATCTTCATTAGGTTTACAAATTTGTGATTTCCTGTTATCGTGTGAGCCGATATTATCTACCTGTATGCCAAATCGCTACAGCACGGAGGCTGTTTTTTTTAATGAAATGGGGCAGGAAAGTGATTAAGAAGTTGGGCACAATACTTAATGATCATAAATTTAGTCGAAGTTATTGATTTATCGATCAAATCACTTGGACTTGTTGTGAGCCGCGGTATTTTCGGATGGAATGGATTAGGGGGACTTGTCATTGGGTTGATCACTTATTGATTATTAAATCAGTCGAAATTATCGATTGGTAGATCAAATCGATGAAACTTGTCGTACGTCGTGCTTTTTTTTGACAGGTATAGGTAACGCATACCTGTCAATATCATTTCATGAAGTTGTTGATAAAATGTATATTTTTCAGATTTGGGTGACGATCTCAGAGGACTCGGACATGACGAACTCAAAGCCGCAGTCTTGATTAACAGGCATCAATCCACGTGAGTAAAGGATTCATCTTAAAGAGCATTACACTTGAAACGAAAATTGTATTTCAGATTCTACCAGTCGCTTGGGAGCAGTCATCGAGAGAGGACGGTCAAATTCGACAGCGTGGTTCATCAGCAAATCGCATGGCGCAAAGAAACGTTTAAAGCTTTGCAAAAATCACTGTAAGTTGAAAGCGCTAGATGATACGCCTTGTTTCCAATCAATTAATTTTCAGACGAGACGTTCGAGACGCAAAATTGTTGAGGAAGGCGGCTCTCAGATTTGGATTCCGAGAAATGTAAGTTTGTGAACATACTTGCGCCGCAATTTAGTTCATTTTCGCATAAACTGTGTTCAGTGGTACAAATGCTTAAACACTTTTTTCAGCATTGCGCGCAGTCACGGAATAGCACGATGATAGAGATCAAATCAGTGGCGATCTGGATGAAGTCGCTTGATTGAAGGCATGGACAAAATGTTTTTTCGTAGTAACTCTTTGAACTTGAATTGGTAAAAAGGGTGTCCCAATAGAATTACTAGGAGTTGTTTTTCTTTAGATGAACAATTCCTCTGGTGTCTACCTTTTTGTAAGTTCAATTTGGATTTCTGAACCCTAAATTCCTACGCTCCAATCCTTTTGTTTGCCTTTTTTCATTCCTGAATAGACATGAATATGTGTGTTATCAATTATAAGCATTCTGAAATACTTAGGAACGTCTGTTCCCCGGTTTCTATCCTTTCACATGTTCGCTTTAGAGTTCTGAACACTGAAATGTTTATCCTTCGATCCTTTGTTTGTCTATTTTGTATTCCTCAATAGGTATGAATAGATTGGTATTCAACTAGAATTATTCCAAAGTGTTAATTAAGTACGTGTATTCAACTTAGGTAGTGATTCCTAGTGATTGAAGAACTATATATGGAAAAAAACTATATACTTATTTTTATTATTGTTATTGCATGAAAACATGTTATTTTTGTTGTATAACGATTGCAGATGACGATAAAATATTGATAATGATTGTGTCATAACAGTGATAATATATTGTTAGTGTGTTGACATGATAATGATGAAAATAATGAATCGAAGAGGATACAATCCACGTGATGGAGGTGGCTGGCCCCGCGCTATTCTGTAAAAATGGCCCAGCGCGGCACCGTTGAAGAATTCTAGCCTCGCGCTGGGGCGCGAACAGCGCCAGGCTAGTATGGGGGCGCCGCCTCGCGCTGTTTGCGCCTCAGCGCCGCGCTGTCCGAATGTCAGAGCAAGTCGAAGCAACCAACAATACTGCCGCGATCTGAAATCGCTAGAGGAAGCGAATTGAAATCGCTCCGTCCAGCGATTTCAAATCGTAATTTCGCGTGAAATGGACGGACAATTGCGAACCACGCCAAAGGAATCAGAAAGAAGCCTCGTTAATGTGTCATAAATACACGTTTTTCCTTTTCATATGCCGTCTTTTATGTTGGTGAGCTGTGGCGTTTGCAATTTCGCGTCACACACAATGTTGTGACGAAAGATTGTGGACTAGTCGGTTCGACTAGACAAATCGCTTCCATCCTGAAAGCAACGCGACTAGTCGAAGCAACCTAACAAAATCAAGCAGGCCGCTTCGACCAGCTATGAAATACCCTAGTCGCTCGGCGATCGCAAATGAAACTGCGATACGTTTCAGACCGTCGCGAATCAGTGCAAGATCTGTTGGCGCGATGGGTTTTGTAACTTTTGGCAGTGCCGCGACTAGTCGAAGCGACCTGCTATGAATGAGCCTACAGCGAAATATTACAATGATAAGGAGATTTCAACATGATAAGACCGATAATCTTTACTTCGACCGGCTCAAAAGGAGGAAGCTAGGCTATAGGTGATATCTAGAAAAATCAAAAACCTACTGGGATCGAAAATTGGAAGGCAAAGCACGTTTTTAGAAGTGGATGCAATTCCGACAAGGGTAGCCCTGTCAAGTTCATCCATCTGGATCAATGGGCCGCCACTGTCACCCTAAAAGATTTCGTTTCGTGTAACTCGCAAATTTGTGGCACCACCACTTATGGGCATTCACAATATCTCATTGAATAATAACATTGGCAGAAGACTTCGTTGAAGAGTGTGCTGAGTGTGGTGAAAAGAAATCAACGTGAGGGCCATGTTAATGCCTCATTTGCTATCGAAGTGCGTGCATTTATTGTTTTTTTTTCAGAAGCTGCCCTCTCTTGCCATCGCATCCGAAGTTACAAACTGTTCGTGTTGTTGGAGGAAGCGATCTGTTTTGTATTCGGTGAGGGGGTGGGAAATACTGGACCATACTGATATGTCGAGGCAAATTCCAAATTGCGAGCCTTTTCGGTGACTGCACTGATTTTGTATTTGCTCAGAAACTCACAGAGCAAGGAACGTTTCCTCGATAGCTAACCGATAGGGTTTTCAAGCTCTCTTGACGGGATTTAACGCGAAACTCCGTTTTTCGCAGTTGGCTCAGTAAAGAACTTGAAGGATAGGTTGCTGAAACAGAAATATACGCGGACGACAAGGATTCGTTGCATATTGGAATAAAGCAATCTCCAGTCAAGCGTTACATACAACAAAAATATCTTTCCAGTCGAAATCGCTACCTAAAATTGTTAAAACACATGTGTATTTGACTTACTTTTACCATATCCGAGGGAAAAAAGAATTTCGTTCAGCTTTTGGTGTTCCTCCGGCATACAAATCGGAACAGCTTCAGCTTTTGGTATATTGCTGTTCAGTTCGAGAATGGCAAGATCATTTTTTTTAGTGTTATCGCATGGGTGGTAATCGTGAACGATCGGCTTAAATGATTGAAACATTAAGACCACATTGCTGAACTTCTCAAAAATTTTGAAAGCTACGTGGATGCGTTTCAAGAAGTGCCAAAACTGACTCACATATTTTAGGGAGGTATACGAATTACTGCCCTTACAGTTCTTTGATTCGCACCTGCTTCCGACATAGATTTCGATGTCAGATCCAGAAATCCCCCAATGAGTTTTTCCGTACACGTCTTTAGCAGTTCTAAAGCGATAGCGAACATATTTCATCTCTCTACAGAATGTACAGATATCCTGTACAGATAATAATAATGCAACTCGCTCTCACCGATCTCTGTATTCCTCCTTTTTGCACATTTCTGTGATATCGCTGCTTTGTTGAATAAGACAGTGGGCTGCGGTTAAGATGTGGCGCTGAGAAATCAGCACGCCACTACAGCCACTGTACTTCGATGCAACCAGAGTAGATTCGTATTCTAAACGTGAAATGCAACATTACAGTGGAACTGTTCCCCTACAGTGTAATCACAGTCCTTTGCGCTTAAAGCTATAGGCGCTTAAAGGCAGCGGTCGCGCTCAAATATGCTCGTCTTCTTTTCCTCTCTAAACCGTTTTCTGTGTATAGAGTAGTAGAGCCTATAAGAAAAAATCGCGAAAAAATAGCTGTTCTGGGCCGAATTCGAAGCCTGAACTTTCTTGTCTTTTGATGGTGGACGAGTCCACCCCACATCATCGGCATCGATGATCTCTGATATCAAGAACATCAGCTGGCTTGAACTTGAATTTCAATTAATGAACTTTCGGATTTATGTACACATCTAGTCAAAAACACTGGTTGAAGTGCTTGCTTTCATTGTTCAACTGTTTTATTCGGTAAATTTGCATTTATTTCTTCCTCTGAGTGTCGATGATTTTTGATTGCTTGGGATGAGACTGTGATCTTTCTGTGCACGTGTGACTGGAAATTTAGGTTTTAATACCTCTAATTCTAGCCCGTTTTTCACCGCGATACCTTCATAGTTTTTGAGCTGTTTTATATCTGAGCTGATTTTTGTAGTTTTTTTCGATAACGTTTTTCATCGTGACCAATGCCTTTAAAGGCAGCGTTCACGATGTTCATCATCGTTGACTTTCTACAGTGAAATGATAGGCGAGGAGGATAATAGGCTTCCAGTGTCGAAAGAACGGTAGAAAACGAGCCACGAGTGGTAAAATGACGGATGCAAATGAGCGTTTTGGGGTTCCAGAACCGCCCCGTGCTCCAGTTCCGCCCCCTCAATGTGAACGAAGGAAGACTCAGATCGCAGGAATGATAAAGTCAAGAAAGGGATGATAAGTGAGCCGATCGCCTGATTGCACTGATAGGGTTTGTCTTCCATAGCGGTCAATTCCTCAACACATGAAAATCAGCGTAAACAAGGGAGGACCTAGTTTGGCTCAAAAACATGTCTCTCGCGTTTTTTTAAGCATGCCTTGCTATATAGGACACCAAACCTTCCGTAAACCATTGAGATATTGGAAGTGAAATCTATCGTGAACACGGCTTTTGAAGGCAACATACACGCTCGTGAACATGGTTGGGATAACAATGTGGATCGAGCCGTATGGCCTACAACATAATGCCTACGCATTTTGAAGTGTCGAAAATTACCCACAATGCCGCTACATAAGTTAGAAGTTAGCCCCGCCCTGTATTTTCACGCCCCTTGTATTTGCCATTTTGCTCCAGAGCAGGGTCGCTGGGTCATCTTTGCCGTCAGTGACGAGTGTGGTTCACTTGTTAGGCAACCTACCAACAGTACCGACGGGTGAATATCATCCAACAACTTTGCGTTGCAGGAAAAAGGCAAATACAGGGGCGTGAAAATACAGGGCGGGGCCAACTTCTCACTCATGTAGCGGCATTGTGGGTCGTTTTTGACACTTCAAAATACGTAGGCGTTGTAATATGGACCATACCATTCTATTTCCGTAGTTATCTCAATCACGTTTACGAGCTTGTATGCTGCCTTTAAGGATTTGCAATATTAAAGAAAATTTGAAGAGGAACAAGCTTGAAAATTTTCGCAGGGTTAAATCTTCTCTGTCGAAGTGGAGCGTCAACAACAGGTTGATCCGCCCGCCATGAATCAGTGCCTGTCAACGTGTCGATCTCTGGTGGGTGCGCGTCCGTGTCTTGTGATCTGGCATATGCTCACATGTTGGACGGGTATTACGTAAACGTCTGCGTTTCAGATTTTTTCGCGCTCTGCATGTTGATCTGCGCGTTGGCAAGCAACAAGAAGATTTTTGTGCTTACACATTCTAATCTTTCGAAATACTCTAACGGGCGCATACAAAATGAGCTGGTGTGTGTGTGAATTTGTACTACATTCTTCCAAGTTTATTCTTGATTTCGTTCTTCCTGACTGTTTTTCATCCTCTCGTTTTCTCTGAACTTCTCCTGAAGTATTCTTCATGGGCAAGGTATAGGTTTTGAACCAGTGCCTTCAGTACAGGTACACAGTGCAGGCAATATAATGACGAATTAATATTTGAACTTTTTCTCCGCGAAGGCTGCATTTCGTCGTTCTGAGTTGTGCACCTTCAGTCAACTTTAATATAGCACTCGGAAGAGAATTTGTTTGACGACCTATAACTTTTGTCGCCCCCTAGAAAAGCACTGCCCGCTTACTATTAAAGCATTTCTGGTCGACCTGACCATTTGTAACGAAATACATTTCAATTAGGACAGCCTTTAACAAGCGAATTCTCTGAATCCTGCCTGCCTGAAGTTTCGAAATGAGCTGATAATTCAAAAACCTTTTCTGTACTGGACTATATATGAAACCAGTCGGAGGGCGGAGACTCCGGATTCAATTGAAGAATGAATGATACCGCATTCAAAAATCTAAAAATTTCCATGGATTTTCATGAAAACAATGACTGATAATGATATCAGGGATCGGTATCAGCACGAAATCTCATTTCCATGGATGAATCAGTTCATTCTCATGAGTGCCTTCCTGACTAGTTTCGAGCCCTGGAATAAACCATTCGAAACCCAATCAAATCATGATTTCAGCTTGGTCCATGCGTCAGACAAAATGTAACCATAATTATACACCATTCAGCGGTCTTGGAATGAAGTCTCCAAATCCGATTTTCTAGCCGCTGACATTGGGAGTTCATTTGCAGAAAGTGGAAATTCCGAAAAGAATGCAACTTTTTGGTTAAATTTTCTGACGAAAAGTTCGAATTGAACACTTGTAGCTGCGCTCTGTTGTTCTAAACGGAGTCAAAGACGCATATTCATTATGCCCCTCAAAAACTGAATAATCTTGTCAGAAATGAATATGCACCCCACGTGTTCGACGTCCCGAATAACCACTATAAACAAACGTCACGCAGAAAGAAGGAACTCTATTTCCCGCACCCCAGAAATCCTCAAGGTTTGGGGAGTCGTCGGGTTCGATGATAGCAGCGCGAGGGCTGAGAAAGGGTTGAGGTAACACTGAAAAACCGCCCCCTCGCCAACCCTACCTTGAAGGGTGGGGCAGCTGAGACCCCGCTGAGACACCAATTACTACTTATCTCCAGCACTTTGAAGGCATCGTACACGATGAAAACCATACTTGGGTTTTCGAGTTTTTAGTGTGGTTATATGCCTATAGTGATTGAAGGTTGCAAAATGCCCCCTCAAAAACGTCAACTTCCCAGGAAAAACCCATTGCAGGAAAGCTCAATACAAACTTGAAGTTACCGTCGAAATCAATTTGGGATAGTTGCGCGAAGTACACTAGGAACACTTTTACGATTCGTTCCTTGGCGCAGCGTTGGAAGTAATTCACCGAGGACGCCATTCAGACAAGCGATCTTTTTCTTCGAACGGAAATAAAAAGGGTCACTAACTGCTGCGTCCATTGCTGTCAGCTGCTTTCGATCGATGCCGAGCGTGAAATCGAGTTGCGTGTGAATTGCGCCCTACGACGCGTCAACGCACGATCGCCGGCAGCGACAACGGAGTTTCGTTCCTTGTAACAATGTATCGACTTCAAGGCCGGCTCCCAAAACCCAGGAAGCCTTTTTGAGGTAAGCGAATCTCCATTGAGAGGCGATTTTGAAACTCCAAACTTTCTGAGTGACATTGTTATGGCCAACTAGGCCGACTGAACGCAAAAGCTGGAGTTCGGTTTTCATCGTGTACGATGCCTTTAGAGCTCCGACGTCCTAGCCCCTGCCCCAACCCCTTCGTAACACTCGCACTCCTGCATGCCACCCAGTAGCGGCCATTCTCAGTTGAGTGCAGCTGTCCCCTGCCAAAGACTGAGGGTCGAAGCCACAGGTTCACTTTCTCTAATGGTTTGCTTTACCCTGGTCACCGGCCCAAACCCTGAACCGACCAAGGAGATGACTAGGTTAGCAGCATCATTTGTGATAAACACCGGATTTTCTCGTTGAAGTAGTACACTTGGAGTACACGTTCTCAATTTTTTCAGGCCACTTTCAGGTGTACTTCTAGTAGAGGTGTACTTAGGACTTTACTTTTTTATCGTGTAGGCTTGGTCTAGGTGGGTTAGCTCGTTTAAACTCAAAAAGAAGAGAACGAGGTGCTAACTCAGGTTACCTGCTAATAAAGCCAAGAAATTGCAGTAGAAGAAAAACGAATTTATATTGCGTCCGAAAAATAGTGTTAGCAACCATTTTTTCCGTAGTGAGCCCCAGCTATTTTCGCAAAAGTTTGAACATTGTGCTATAGTGAAACTGCTGACGGACCACAACTTATGTAATTAGGTCTAGGACAGGGTGTGTCGCACCGGTGGAACACGCGGTCGTGAATGGAATAAACATTTTTGGTAGTCGAATCGCGTGTAATTCTGAGGGGTTTCTCGAGTAGCATCAAAATCTGTTAGATAGAGAAAAAGTCGTGCTTACGAATCGTATATCTCATTTGACCGCACGCAGACAAGGGGTAAATTCGCTGACCCTCATTCGGTGCTGAACTTTTCGGTCAACCTTCAATATGAGTGCTTGAAATAGGAGGAAACTTACTCTTGTAAATGTTGAAAGCCACCATCCACGGATATTCGCCTTCGCTTGTCGTGATTCCCCCTAGTGACCTCTTGGTTCGCGCTAGAATATCACTGAAGTGAAATGAAGATTACGTTTGACTGAAGAGCAGTAGTTCACTCAAGACTTGCTAATGTGTACGCAGACACTCTCGTGCTCCTCAAGTCGACAAAATTCCAGATTTAAAACAAAAACAACCATGCTTGTATAATTTACTTAATTTCTCCCATCTTGGAGGCAATTTCAACTCTTCGGAATGATTCCGTAAAACTATCTTCAAAATCGCCAAAGAAAACTGGGGTGGTAGTTGGACGCGCACTGGAAAATAATTTGAAGTAATATTCACGGCGATTTTACGAGAAAGATTTTTTCAAACCTTTCCCATCAATGAAATTTAGCCAGTGCTGTTGAAGCGCAATCGGGGAGTTTTTCTCAGTTTTGGTGAATGCAATCTTGGAATCTTGTGATTGCCTTACTATTTTATTAACGTGCTCCTCATGGTCTTGTGGAACGCTCATGTTCAAATTGGAGGTATTATTTTGCCCACTCACATAGGTAGCGAACTCCACATTCTCGCTTCAGAGCTTTATTCTCCTCCTCGGTTATGTTGCTAGTTCGAAACAGTGCAAGGAGCGGCCACCATGGCAGAATCTGCATCTGTAAACTGCAAAGAAACTTTGCTTCTACCAAGCTCGAATAAGTTTGAGGGAGCAGAGGTGCAGACTCTATAGAACGGAGCGCAATGAAAGCCTTTTCGACTTTCAACCTATACAAAGTCTCTGCAGTCATTTTTCTGAGTGCTGGTATTCAGTACAAGATATTGAAGGATGTCTCATCTGCATTTTTGTGGGTTCTGTTTATAAACCGATGCGAAGCGAAACCTGATGGCACTCTAATATTCTATTAAAAAAAAACAGTAAAAAAATCTTTAATCGGCAAGAACGAAAACCACTTTAACCCAATCTGGTTACGTTTATTCAGCAAGGTTTTAAGCGGTGTTCGTTCGAGTCTATCTATGCCATAATAGGGACGACCGCTTTTTCACTCTGAGCTTCAATAAACCTATGCAACAGTTGGGCATCTCGTCGCGCCAATTTCACCTTTTAAAAAAAAAGAAAGAATAAGGAAATATCTGTCTCACACTTGTGGTTTTTAAAGGCACTGTTCACGATAAACTTCATCCTCGACTTTTCCATGACAAACGCTTCTCGTGGCTCTCAGAAGCAGAACAGCGTCGAAAAACGGGATGAAAAGCTACCCAGGAGCCGCAAAACGGCTTAGAAAAGTGGGATAACCCCGCCATTGTGGGCAAGTCCCGCCTCTTCCCGCCCCTCGACGTGAACAAAGGAACACCCGAAATCGTTAGTTGAGCGATGGTTTCCGATCAAAAGCCCCGTTCTTCTCTTCATTCTCAACTTCTATCTTTACTCAGGTCAGCTCGCACACATTGGCTGCAAAAGAAGGAACTTACAAGCCTTGGGCAACTCGTCCACCATTTTCCGTAGCTCAATTTCTGAGGGACCATAACTCCATTCCCAGAAGCTCTTGTACGATTCCAGAAGCATCATTGGAATCAGAATGGGACCGGTTTTAAGATAGGCAAAAAAACAGAAAAGCGGTTCTTATCGCGAACAGTGCCTTTAAGTCCCGTTCGAACGACTGCATTCGGTGCATCAGAATTGACCAAAAACTCTCCGTAAATGGGTAAAACGGTAAAAAGTAAGTGCACACCCCTGATGTGGAGTCCGAGCGAAATCGCCATGTTTCACACCCCGTAGACCTGCACCCTGGTGTGCGATTACTTTCCGCTTATTTCATGATTTCTTTCACCAAGGAGCAACAGAAGTTGACAAATGTTTTCGAAGAAGATTTCGAAATAATATCACCCGGGACGGGTTTTTATTCACCTAACGACCCAATTCTTTTCACTTTCTGCGGGGAATCAAAAAGAGATAAAGATCGGCCGCCCTAGTGCAGCTGACTAAGGGTAGAGAAAGAAATGGGTGAATAATCCTTTTTGAAGGATTCAAGTACACTGCGTATTGCAGGAGACAAAAGAAGCCAATGACAGCTGCATCTGTCCAAAATGTGTTGGCTACCCTTTCGAAATTTCGCAATGTTTCGTTTCGCTGTCGGTCCAATCGAGCTGATTAGTGCGGCGCCAACCCCTGACGCCTCCCGTTTCTCTCGTGGAAAACGGGAAGGCGGAGCTTTGCCGAAACGTCTCTCGTTCGCCACGACGTGGCAGAAAAAAGCGGTTAAGCCATCGGTCGAATCGAACTCGTGCCTCAGACAGCGAAGCGGCATTAAACAGCTCGGGCCATATACTCTGGCAAACGCTGGCTAGACGCCCCATAGCACCGCCCAATTATCGAACTCTAGCGCAGTTTTCACCGTTTTAGCCGACCTCCGGGCATTACGTCATAATGGTGATTTGCCAATGAAAAAGCAGCTTGATATCAAGCTACATCTCCACTGCGAAATGTCACGGGAAGCGACGTGAGGCTACGTTCCAATCGGCATGCAATTTTGAGCGGCGTTATCCATTCTATTTTTACCATCGGCGGCCGATTGGACTAACCTCTCTTCCTTTTTTGATCCTTTCATTTTGTTTCCTCAACTTGAAAATAGCGATTTGTTTGCATCTTGGTCAGAAACTCGCTCAAATGGGATATTATGCTCCAAACATTCCGGTTATTGGCGGTAGCTTGCTCGTGTGCTTATTGTAGCCCCTTTCCCTCAAATTCAGCCAATTCAAGTCTGCTCATTATTCTCCAGCTTCTCCAATCTTTCAACCTCTGCATATTGATCTATTTTTTACTTAATCTTTCTGCTTTCGAGGTTCGTAGATGGACAGATTTATTATTGGCCTGAGCGTTTCGACGGAGATCGTCGTCTTCAGTGGCCTAGAAAGCAGTCCAAGGTTAGAATGAGCTGTCTAGACCACCAAATACCTCCACAGCTCTAGCGTTTCCGATAGCTCCTCGAGTTAGTAAGGCGAAAGCCCAGTCAAATAGATCCAACAACTCACACACCTATCCACCAATAGAGCAGCGTTAGCGTCTGCCTTTAACAAAAGACCAGTAGCGAGTGGGTGTTCGCACGTGGTATATAAGAGAAAACCTAAACAGGCAGCAGCGACCGTTTATCCATACGTGTCCCACCACGCTGTTCTGCCAGTGGAGATGTTCTACAAGCTTCTTCATGTTTCAACGTGCCAACTTCTTGAGTATTCAGCGTGATGAACGGTGTGGATAAACGGTCGCTGCTACCTGTTTAGGAGGGCCCGGTATATAACATCCTATGCAAGCCCTCTATAAAACGTCGTGATTCACATCATTCGGGGCGCGAGCGGCGCGCACGACGCCTCAGCCTCCGTCTGCCCCCGCTCTCTCACTGTCTCTAACCTTCGCTCCGCATCAGCATGCGTAGGAACCATGCTAATTTTGCCGTTGCATAGCCTGTACATGTATTTGACAGACACTGGCATTCTTCCGTAATACGGTTATCATATCATCCCAGCTGAGCATCATTGAAGAAAATTGATAATTGTCTTCCCTTCATTTCAGAAATTCACCCATCTTAGGCGATTTCGTGTTTGCCAGATTGTTTTCATGCGTCTATTTGCGACAGGGCTGTGCGTAGCTGAATTTTGGAGTTTCTGTGATCCTAAATCATTATTGAAATCAAGTGCGCGTAATTTACATTTGAGGACGCCCCATAGCATATTTACTGCCCCTATCGGAACGAATTCCGGTCCGCGGTTGAGGAGAACCGCTGTTGCAGCACCATGATAATCGTGCGGGGACCAACCCTAAAGGCTACCGAATCCGTTGGTCCCAGCACAAGTATCGTCGTGCTGCGCTCTGCAAAAGCAGCTGTCTCCAATTGTGGAGCGGAGTTCTGCTACGATGCGGACAGTGAGTTGATGTTTCCCGGTTAATTCTCGGCTTTCCTCTAGTTAGCATAGAGATATATGAGCAATACCTGATGAATAATGAGAAATAACCAAAGATAACCAAAAAGCGGCCGGAACGCCTAATATTTCTGCCATCTCCGGCTCGCTTTCAGGATTCTCAAGAATTCTCAAAATTCATTGGAAAAATTCTTTTCCAGCGTTTTCTAATCGCGATTTTCGCAATGAAATTCAAAAATTACGGTAGCCTGCTCATCCTAAAGAAAATTATTCGATCTATAGATTAGCACACTTTTTTATCTTTTATAATATTTTTTCAAAAAAAAACCCGCAATTCTGTCGGTTTTCAGATCGATAAAGCGGGGGGTAAAAAATTGAACTGACTCTTATTCAAAAATCTAGTTACACCACCTTGTGGAGCAATAAAATTCTATTCGAGCAGTTTTTATACACTATGCCAAGCTTTTCTTTCACAGCGCCATGGACCTCAAAGCCTGGCTCACGCTTTTTTCGGCACCTCATTGGGTGCTTTTTGGCGGAAGGTTCCTTATCCTAATCCTGATCGCGGATCTGATCGTGTTTGTGGTAGTTCCCGGTTATTTCGATGTACTTCTGCGGTAAAATCGCAGAAAGTCCTTGGCTCGCGGTATTTTCGCATGAAATTTTTGCTAAAATTCAGGATCGCGGTGAATTCTAGATAAATTCGCGGCAGCTCATTCTAGAGTAGGCTTCAGTACCTTCACAAGGAGTCGGCGTCCATATCTTAATATTAATAACTAGGCAACAGTAGCTTCACACCATGTCCGCGCTAGTAGCCCCCTAATGGTGGGCCGAAATAACTTGACATGGTCGGCGTCAATAGCTCAATGAAACTAGGCGACAATAGCTAGAGTTTTTCACCATCTAGCTTAACAAAATCACCATTGCCTAGCTACGACCTAGCCAATTTCAGACTTGTCGCCCCGGAGCTCCTTGGCGACACGTGAATTTCTCTGGGGCCACTAGCAAGCGTTCGCCAGAGTACTATTGCCCAAGCTGTTGAATACCACTTTGCAGTGGATAACGCCGTTTTACAGTGGATGACACCCTTTCCAATGGGAACGGTAAAAGGGCTTTCTGGAAGAGCTGCGCCGTCGTAGCACAGTATCGATTACAGTTGGCTGGTGTTTTCACGTAGGACGGGTCTACCCCTGATCAACTAGAGCTGGCACGACGGCATTTCCTTTGACGCTGTCTAAGACTCTTTAGCATTCGAAAAAGATGAGACCCTGGATTCAGGGAGGATTGCCACTCCCGGCAGACTTCTATGACCAGAGCGACGGTTTGGTGATGGTCTACCCAGCTGCAATCCTCACAAAATTTAGCTTGCTCTGGGGGTCGAGCTTCATTCAGGATCCGCAACATGCGCGAAAATACGATCTTTTGAAATAACATGAAAAACACGCCCGGCAAGATTGCGAAGATTTTCCCGTTCACCTTCCTTGCGAAAAATGACTGCGCGCAAAGTAGGCACAGAACCTCTGCAGAAGGATGGTTTCACGGAGATGTCAAACAGGCCCCGTTCCCTGTTCTTAAGTATGTGATCGAGCACCATTTGTGCTATTGGGTGATCCTCGCGTTCTGCGTTGATGTTCCTTCCTCAGGAATAGCAGCTTTTCATGGGAGAGACGTGCTGAAGGTCTGCGAGACGATGTCCATTCTCGTTCCAGGTCCTGATCCCGAACTTTGATTCTCTACCTCTTTCTTAACCTTTGGGACTGTCTTAGACCACAAAATTCAAGCAGGGAATTTCGTTGCGGATAAGGTCTTCCAATTGTTCCGCAAGAAGCTAGGCTTATCAGCTGTTGAAAGAGCCTGATAATAGTTAATCCTTTGGCGCGCTGGCTGGAGATGTAGGACAGCCAGACGAGAAGACATGATCTTGTGAGGGTCAATGGTGTGGACTACGGAAGGGTGCACTACAAGCCCGTCATTGAGTTGTCGAGTGTCGCCTTCCTTTTCTTGTTTGCAAAGTAATCACGTGAAACATAGTGCTACTTTGAGAAGAGCATTACGATTAGCGTCAGACGAGCCTGGTTTGGAGTTGTGAATGCAGAGCGTTGAGCGATCTCTATGGTGTGTATTCTATGTGTAGTCTTTCCCCAGATTTCATGACCTCGTGTGTAACCCGAGATTATTCTGCCTCTCAGCGGTTGTCATTTCATCCAAAGTTTTGAATGGTAAGGCTTGGTGTGCTGGACACTGAGACTGGACACCTGCTGAAAGAGACTGTCTTCCCATGACGCCTAAAAGACTACCGAACAAATGTAGCCCCGGTCCTCATAGTCATTGCAGGAGGGAGGAGAGTCGTCTAAGGACTGAGAAAGAAAATCCAACGGCTAGCCCGGCAAGCTTTTCTGTTTTTTTCTGAACCTGCGCCTTTAACGCGTCAAAAATAGTCTTTAAGATGGCAGCGAGCAACTTTATGGGATGGTTGGAAATTTGGAGATCAACAAAGAGATTCGGAAGACGTGTAGAATGAGTAACTTAGACTAGAGAAAAAAGTTTTAGGAGCATCGTTGAAGCACAATTCTCAGCGAACGTGGCTCGGCCCGGTCTCCACAAAAATGAGAGCGGCGATGTAAAGAAGTCCCTGAAGGCGCTTATGTATTGTCAGACTTGAGCTCGTGGCCCCCTAATGAAACTATTTGTGCAGGCCGTTATGGATTCGAAGAACGCAGAAGCCAGTGCTTCCTTTCAACAATTCTGTTGACGTGCAGGTCTGCAATCTGTATAACGTTTTAGCATGACAGCTCTACAACTAAATATGTTCGTTTTCCTGTACAGCTGTTACCAAGTGGAGAATTTATTTATTCCAGAACGATTTGTGAATCTGCTCAATTTAGAGATTGTTGTTAGTCACTCAGTTCTCTGGTTGTTCCATTACAGTACCGAGGTCTATACGAAAACCTGGAACAATGGGTTGCAGAGCATGTTCATCGGCGTGAACCCCTGAAGAGGACTGTTTGTCTGATGCAAGGGATGTTCTCCAAGTAAACAGTTTCTTGGTTAGCACATTGTGCGGGTGCTAATTTATGTTCTGGAAGAGTGTATTTTCTTACTCATATAATCTCTTATCTAACAAATTTTTTCAAATAGTCAGTGTTCCCCTGTCTTCAATGTACCATTGACAGGAACTTGGCACTGATGTTAGTATATAGGGTCATGTATCTTCCGTAGACTAATTGACATCGTTTAAATTTTGGTGGTTCTATTTCTTCAAAGAAGCAGACTACTGGCACCAGAGCCAGTCATTGGCTCATGGCTAGCCTTTTATTTGAGATAAGGGTGTGCCTGCTCACGGGAAGATAGTACGTTTACGGCACTCCTTGATGATAGTCATGACGAATTATCTATCAAGTCCGAAGATTTACTTTTCTGCCATGCCTATCCGGAAGTGCGGATAAGGCCTGTAGCGCTTCATCTCTCTGGATGTTTATATACAATGATGTCACGTCGAAAGACTCTATAACCCAGTTTCTATCTATGTTTGTGCTGCACAATGTATCATTGTACCTGTTGGTGTTAGGCAGCTGGGAGGGGATAAAGGCTAACAACTGGTTTTCGCTTATGTTGAGGATCCACGTTACTCGGACGGTCGGACATCTGTCGCAATTAATAAAGGATCGTATTTTGAAGGTATCTGTCGTTGTGGATGATATTACGTGGAGTTCGGTTTTATGAGTCTTTAATAGATTGTATAGAACTGTACAGCAGGCGTTATCGAACATGAGCCTGCAGAGGAACTATTTGTACTTCACTGTCGTCATCCAGATGTGATTAAGGCGTCTACATTGGGACGCAGTTTTGGTAAAAGTGTCTCGCAGGTATAGCGCTGCTGTTTCCCGATTCAAAGACTTGGGCATCACTACGAAGACTCCGCATTCGTCATTGTCTGATATACAATACGCGCACCAATTTACTCAAAAGAGCCGCGACTTTTCGTCATAACTCGGCCCGAAGTGATCCATTCGAGCAGTGAAGGGCATAGTTCAAATCAGCATTGAGAATTCTTTCTTCTGAGCTCTCGCATGTCTTACAGCCAAACAAGGCATATAGGGCCAACACAGTCAATCGAGTTGGTGAAGGAAAATTCAAGTATTTTGTGGCTATTTGACGTAATGCCACGTCCACCTCAACAGTATTAACATGATAGGCAACAGATTATTAAACTGTCTGCGGCTGACAGACTTTTTCTGCAAAATTTCGGTTTTTTTAAATTCCTAAACCCGAATATTTCACCATTTCCACAACTACAAGCCTCCTCTAGATTTACAGAGAGTAGCAATGTTTTCTCATCAACTGTGTCTGAATCCATGCATGGTGGAAAACTTGGAAAGAATTTAGACCGTTAAAAGTGGTTCGCAGCGATTTCAAATGGACGATCTTTGAATTCAGCTCTTCCAAGGAGGCCCGTACTCCCTCTCAGGGGCTGATAATATTTGCAGCTCCTCGCTGTACATGATAAATAGTTCGGAGAACCACCTCAGATTTTTCGCCATTTATTCTTTTCAAACTCAAAATCGTGCGGTAATTATCGATAACTTCCATGGGATTTCCGATCCCTGGCGATCCACGATCAGCCGGTTCCCGAAATTTAGAATGCTGGTGGTAAGGGCTTTCCAATGGTGTGATGTTTGCTTGTTTATGTTCGAACAAATCCTTCTGTTTCTCAGATCTAATAGAGTAATTTATCGTGAGTCCCTCGCTTCGCGCCTCTGCGTCTCTGACTCTCCGCGCCCTGCTCACCCCCAATTTTGAAGGTGTCGAAAGCGCACTGTCTTTCTCGTCTCGCTCAATGAGCGAGCTCACGCGAAATGGATCGATTTTCATGGGCAAGGTTTCATTCGGGAGACGACAATAGCTTGGGTTGGAACAGTAAGAAGAGGGCAGAAAGATCAGGAAGAGAAACATGAGTGGGAGGTAATCACACGGAAGGTATCTGTGTCGTCAATGGGTAGGAATGGGCTGAAAGGGGATTTAACGAGATGCATAGTCCCTAGCTCACCAGCGACTACGAACAGGTTGAAAAGGAAGTCACTCCAAGGGTTGTCTATTTACTGAAAATAAACGCCTCGAACTCAGTGTTGAGAGTTGAACCTTACGGGTGGTTCCCAGATTATTTGCTTATTCCTACCGCAGCGCTGAACCACAACGCGGCGCGGTCGACGCCATAGGATGCTATACCACGCGGTAAGGCCTATTTTAGAGTTCCATCGATGCGCGATGCTGTATTTTCTGTGGGCATTGATCCATAACGCGCCGCTCGTCGATTCGCATATGAATCATGAAATCGTGCCGCGAATCGGTGCAACTCTATAAACTCCCTAAGTCATTGATAATGATGAGCCACGTATTTAGAATCTGCCAGGCTTAAAAAGAATTATCTTCGAAATTTTTCTTTATACATGGCGACAGCTGGCACCACTTGGTTCTTTCTCTCAGTACGATAATTACGTGCCGCATGATGCCACAACCGTAGTCCTCAATTGCGAACCGCAATTTGGCTCTTTTTTCGATTCTATCACACATCTGTCGACATCAAGACTGCGCTCCATGCGGCTCGCGCGAACTTTTGCGTTAGAAATAAAGCATTTTTCAATTTTTTGTCTTCGGACCTTAATCTATTGTTCATTCAGATTGCCGCGCTGCAGAACAACGCCATGCGGTCAAATTTATGCGACAACGCTTTGCACGGTCACTCTTCTCCTTCGCGTTTCGTAATCGCTACGTCACGTGATTCGAATCTTCCACGCATCTGTCAATATCAAGATTGCGGCGCACGCGGCCTGTCGCGCACGCGACGCGACCGCTCGGACGACTACTGGCGTAATCAATTATTAATTCGAACCAAAAACAAAACCGTGAAAGGTCGAAGTACGTTTAACGGTCTAAATTTTCTCCACGTCTTCCACCATGGATGACGCAGACACAGTTGATGAGAAAAGATTGCTACTCTGTGAATCTAGGCAAGAGGAGGCTTGTGGTTGTAGAAATGGTGAAATATTCGGGTTAAGAAATTCGAGAAACCGAAACTTCGCAGAAAAAGTACGTCAGCCGCAGACAGTTTAATAAACTGTTGTCTATCATGTTAGAACTGTTGAGGTGGACGTGGCATTACGTCAAATAGCCACAAAATACTTGAATTTTCCTATCACCAACTCGATTGATTGTGTTAGCCCTTGTTGCCTTGTTTGGCCGTAAGACATGTAAGAGCTCAGAAGAAAGAGCTCTCGATGCTAATTCAAAATATGCCCTTCACTGCTCCAATGGATCACTTCGGGCCGAGTTATGACGAAAAGTCGCAAAAGTCGCGAGATCGCGACTTTTGCGGCTTTTTTGAGTAAATTAGTGCGGGTTTTGTATGTATTGCTCTGTTTGACAGCTCTAGCAACTCGTTGATTCCATGAGACTGTTCTTAGCAGAAGCTAATCTCTCAGCTTCTGCAATACAAACTGTAAACGCACTATTGTTTCGCATTCATAGCGCAATGGAATGTGGTTGTGTCGCGGTAAGAAAAATTAGGGAAGTACTTGTTGATTTTTTCACCCATGCCCTGGCACTTCTTGGACGTTTATACTACTCGCTACTACTAACTAAGGAGCGTGACGAGTTGTCAGAAAACGGAAGGAAAATCATCGTCTTGGAAATTTTATTTATAATTTTCCGTCTATGAAAGGAGCTCCAGTTCCGCATATAACAGCTACCTTGGAGAAACCGCAAAAAATCACTGAAAAATGCTGTTTCTAACCGAATTTTTCCCGATCGGAAGCGACATCCGTTCTCTTGCAAAAATATCTGGTGGAGACTCAAAATCCTCGTTCGTTCTCAAAATCGTCCGCCCTGTTGAGCTGAACGCGGCACTCTGTGAGATGAGGCGCCTATCAGAAAAGAAAAAAAAAAGAAAACCAAAGGAGAAATCACGTCAAATTGAGACACTTATTGACGTGAAACCGCGATGCGTGCATTTGAATACCATAACTTCTCTAACCTGTAATACAATAGGTAGCCTCCTAGAATTTGGTCATGTCTCTACCATCTCTTGTCGTCATGGGGCAAGCATCGCAGGAGAACATACGCCTCCGCCGTCGCCCCTTCAGAGGACGCCTCTGTTGTCGTTCACCTGCGCATAAAACGTGAAAACAAGTTACTGGTAACATAAAAGGTCATAAAGAAGCTAATCTTAACATATCTAACATACAATGTTGCATGTAACTTATTTGGCCTGGATAGTCATCTGCTTTGCTCCTAACAATTAATACCCTTTTCTCTGATTTGCAAACAACTTTGAAAAGGTTAAAACATTTGCAGCATAATACCATTCACCCAAGTCTCAGTTGAGGTTTCTAAGCTGAATATTCCGAAATCACATCAGAAATCAATTGTTCTTGCTTTCAACCTTCATATTCGCAGATGGTTGCTTTCGGAACCCTCGTGAACATACATGTCGTGCAGTGTTCTCAAGTCGGAAATACACATTTCGTGATTTTTAGCCAAGTTTGATTTATGAAAGATTATTAAAGATTGGCATTAAGATCCATGCCGATGTTATGTGGTCAAGACTGTTTAGGAATTCTTTTGTGAGCAGGCCCATTTCAAGACTCAGCTATGCTACGAAGTTCACCAAATCTGTATTAGCCGTGAATTTTTTGGGCTGTTCTAGTTAGCTCGATAAAACAGCAACAAAAGTCTTGGGGCAGCTGCCTCTAGGGGATAGGCCCAGAAATGCTGCAAAAAACTGAGACGAAAGACATTTCTGTCTTAGTGTTATCCAACGCGGGGTTCTATGCAGCATTTCGAAGTTGTTTGCCAGACCTTAGGCTCTACGGTCTCGTGACAATCTTGCACTACATATTGACAACACTTATTATATTATTGGCTGAAGTAGCTGTACATGGTCCTGGTGGGCAATCGAATAGAAAAAAGAAGTCTGCGATTGCTAGGTGTACAGATGCTGAGATGAATGTAAACATTTTCCTTTCCCTAGTTGATGAAAATCACGGTCGCTGTACGCAGAACTCAGGCAGTTGTCGCAGCTGCAGGGAATGCCAGTTCTGTCTGCTTTGCGAATAATGCTGTCACGAAATAAGAGATGAAAAGGATCATTGGATAAACGATGACATGATCTGAGATGATGGACAATCCTGTCTTATTTTCATCAATGCAAATTATCCAATCCATCTTCTCACGTTAATTAGGGGGGCCGACCTCATTCAGAGCACCATTCACTCACTCATCCCGTTGACTGGCGTCTTGTGGGGCGGGATCACATCTCAACCAATGCACTGTTGTGAATGCCAAACAAGCTCGTGGGGCCTGAAAAATACGCATCCATTCACTAAGGTTTAAAGCAAGAAGTTCAGCGTCAAGAACACTGCACTGTTGGGTCTTCAAATCTTCCTCTATGGCCACGTCTCCATTGGTGCTAATTTCTAGATTTTCCGCGATAGTGAGCGCTTCCGAACATCTTCATACAAAGTAAGAAGAAAGATCGTTCATATCAGAACGGGTGCAGTTCGTTTATAAGAAGAAAAGATTCATTACTGAATCTTTTTTTTTAAAGGAGGAGGCGCGTGAACATGCTTATTGTTGCCAACTGAGCCTAAATTTTGAGCTCCTGTGGGTGATACGGTCTATCAGGCTGGATCAGCACCTGCCCGAGAAGTAGGGTATTTAATACGAAGTCCATGAACTTCTGTAAATATATGTATTAACCCAGTTGCACAACACAAACACAAACCCAAGTGCAAAATGACCAGCGTCTACGGAATTCACATAATTCTCTTAATGGGAAATGTCTTCAAGATATTTGAATAGGAAGCTAGCATAGACAGACGAAGTGAAAAACCAATCACTCGGTATATCAGGCCGCTTCCGCAAAATTCGAGACACCGGCCACCTCATACATAACGCCGGCACGGATCGTGAATAGACTTCGGGTTCATTGTCGAAGGTTGGCGAAAACTCGGTGCCATAAGCTATAACATTTGTTCACGGCGTTCGCGCTGACCTTCAACAGTGAACGCGAAGTATCTTTACTATCCATGTCGATGTTATTGCCCCGAGTAATTCAGACCACTTTATCAAACACTGGTGACCTGAATACTCCTGAAAATCGCAAATGTCCGAATTGTGAAACACGGTTATGCCAAAGGTTGCTGCGAACCGAAATGGCAGAGTAAGAATTTTCCCACGTCTATTTGAGCCTGCATGAAACCACTCACTTCCTTTTTTCTGAACAGCTTCGATAGAAGTAAAATCACGCGTGATATGGGGAGCAGCAAAAGTTTTTCCGTAAGCTGTAATCCGGCAGTCAGCACATGTTATGTTAAGTAAACTCAACTGTTTGATCCATGCCGAGCGTGATTTTGCTTTGACGAGTTCTACAAATAAGCCTATACTATGCGAACACTCCTTTTCTTCTACACTTATCAATAGTTAGTTTAAGATCGATCGCCAAATCATACTTTGAGCTATTTCACTACATTTCCCAAAAATCAAATTATGCTGCGCCAAATCATACTCTGAGATTTTTCATAACTCTTTTACTTTTTGAAAACTTAGTGGGGAAAGTTTCACCCTCTCTCAGAACTTTTTAAATTACTTGATTCCCAGCAATCTCTCACAAAATCAACTTTGTTTCGACTAATTTAGCTTGAAACCAGTTTGCTTCAATTAAAGATCAACTTCTGCCGTAGGCTACCAACTATGAATTGACTTCAAAACAACTGTATCCCCACTTTGCGCTCATTTAGTAGGTAAACCAACTCGAAATCTACTTCGCCGGTCGAGTAGGGATGATAATACGGTAGAAACAAGCTTTGATTGACTTAAAGTGCAATTCGAATGCCAGCAAGCGTCAATTTCGAAACGCGGGAGATTTTCTACTCCATTGATTACCACACCATCAAATCGCACGTTATATTCTGCGTGCTGTTATTTTCATTTTTTTTTCCTCTTCTGCTTTTTCTTCTTATTCTCGTGCTTCAGCTTGACAGGGGAAAAAATTTCCTATGTAACATTTTGTAAAGCTCTCTGCCAAACCTGGCGGTTTTCAAGCCGAATTTTTTTGAAATGCGGAATACAGGCTTTACGCATTCGGTATTATGTATGTTTTGTAGCTAAACCCCAGTGCTGTCGAAGTTGATTTCGCATTTTGACTCACTCGACTAAAATATTTTTTTCATCAAGTCTCGAAAACTTCTCTTTCAGTAAGCTGATCAATAAATGACAAAATAAATTGCGTTGGGTAGGGATTTGTGAAATGAATATTCATTAACAGCAGGGTTAGGGGTTTCATTTTTTTTCAAAGAATCAGTGACCCCGTTCTACAAAGAAATTGTCAAACGCTGTTACTCTCGAAAGGTTTGAGTGTCCTGATAACTTTGGCAGCTTTGATGGATTGATTGAAAAGGAATAGATGCACTCAATGATCGCAGTCTCAAACTTCCAAAAAAACTTCTATTCAATTCCAGCATACTTTTTAGAGAGAGCATCAGATAGAAATTATGCCAAGTTTCCCTCTGGGAGGAAGAGCATCAGAAAGAAATTAGTGTGTGCTTTCGATCACACTTTTTCAGAAGGCCAAAAGCGGGTTTCAAAAATCGACAATTCTGTGAGACCCAATACCATAGTTTTTTTTTCATTTTCCCGTCATTGTTGGTCACTATGACTCACCATGGTTAGTCTGCAGTATCTCAGAACTTCGTTCCGGCCTTCCTGGTGCGAAAAAACTGCTTTTCGGGCCACCCGGACACTAAATCGGGGCCAGATCCCGTTTCGGGCGACTCGCTCAACCTTTCTGGGCGACCCGCTAACCCCTCGATTGGTACCAGCCACCCGGATGATTAATTTTAGCGCGAATGTATGTTACGGACAATTAATCTACAATGTACAAATTTTCTCGCGACCCGATTCACCATTTCGGGCGACCCGGACGAGCAGCGATTGGTCGCCCGGTACCAGGTTCTGAGATACATATTATTACATTTTCAGATTTTTTTTTGAATATTCGACTTCTCGAAATAATAAGGAGATCGACAATTTCGAATATTCGGTTCTCTGAATGGTTCGGGAATTTCCAATGATGGAATGTCGGATTTTCCGATTGGCCTTTTACGAATAATCGTTTTTTTAATGAAATTGTCGATTTTCGACTGTCGAATAAATAGTGTAATTTTTTTCCTTCGACTTTTGGAGTCAGTTGAAAGAATCAGCCTTTGAACTTTCTTGGCAACTAGGCTAACATTGTGGTGGTATTTCAGCTTATTGAAAAAATCAGTAGGCAAACTCGAGAGTAATGCGTTTTTAAGAATTCTCAATTAACAGAAATCACCGCCGCATAATTTTATCGATTTTATGGATTTATCGAATTTACTGATTTTTCCCGAAAATCAATAGAAGAATGTTGAAGTGGCTCCATAGAATGTTGAAGTGGCTTGATATAGGACCTTTAATAACCTGTGAAAATTCAGTCTGGCCACTAATTTATTACCTCAACGTGAAATAATCATTGCACTGCTAGCGTTGATCGATAAGATTCAGAGTTTTGTGTACGCACCAGGGAAGAGCGGAATTCCGCGTTTGGCGTTCCGAAACTCGCAGCCTTGCGAGCTTTTGGACTTCCGCGTTCCGCTTTCCGAAAACCGCACAGAGTGCTGCGCCAGGCGGAAATGCCGAGTTCATTGAGGAAGAGGCAGCTGATCAAAAATTTTGAGAAGTTTACTCGTTTTGCATTCCGGAAACCGCATTTCCGCGAATTTTCGGGTGTTTCGCCCCCGATTTCCGAGAAATAAAAATTTGTGACAAAGCCTGAAATCCGATTACCGAGTTCTTAGATTTCTGTTCCGCTCATCCCTGATGCGCATCCCCAACGCGCCATTTGGTCGTGGATCAATGGAATGTTTTAGAAAATTCGTTCGTTCAAAAAAAAAAGTCGACTGTCGAACTCATTCGACAGAGTATGTAAATTTTGGGACATTCGGTTTTCCGAATAATTCGAAAACTAGGTTTTTCGATTATTCGACTTTGCAATTATTCGAAGTCGACGTTTTCAATCGAATGTTATTTCGAATCATTCGATTTGGTCAAATATAGTCTACAGCAAGTCTACAATGTCGATCGGCCACTGTTGACCTGCGGGCCCACCACGGAGCTGAATCCGTGAGAAATTTTACCGCTTTCTCCTGTTACTCATCCGAACTCTGTATTCAGCCTCTTTCAAACTATTCAAGTATCTCGCATTTGAAAGTCGCATGTCATTGATAACAAGAACCTTTTCTCGAACTTCAGCACGGTATAAAGGTTAATCGATATTGCTCTGCATCGATTTAATATACTCGATTAAGGCTGGGTTCATACTTTCATTGCGCAGCGATGCACGCCACACAATATCCCAATATCCCTATCATATCACGGGCTCACCTTACATTTCCCATAGGCTTTTATGAAACCATGTGTTGATAGTGGTAGGTATGGAACACAGTACTGATAGTCCGTTTCCCAAATCCCCTAAATGCCTCAGAGGTTCACAAATTTCCAAAAGTGGGCATTTCAATAGCTTTGCGTAGATAAAAGGGGTACACGAATGGCAGTGTTCAGGGTGTTCAAAAAACTCTCGGACTGGGCAGAAAAAAACTTGTTCTTAGGGATTGTTTTGGGTGCTTATTACGAATCTGAGGCCCATTTGTCAATATTCCAAAAATTCCGTCTGATTTGGTTCGAAGCTCCAAATGGAGGAAATTTTGCTGGCTGAAGGCGACTTTTGACTATTTCATGAATGCTACGATGAAATTGCCTCAAAACTTCTATGGTCGATCACTGGTCGAGAGAGCGCCGCGTCGAACACATGTAGCGCGCACGCAAGCGAGAAGGTAATGATCCTATCACTACCTCCTCGCTTGCGTGCGTGTCCCATGTTTTCGACGCGGCGATCTCTCGAGCAGTGATCGACGATACAAAGGTGTTATTCGGGCTGCCTAACACGAGTCTGAAACCCGTTTTTCGGCTTTCAGTGTATTACGGCGGGTATACGGTAGTCCGGCCAAAGTCTCAGGTTTGATTCAAAATTTCTTTGTGGGTGTTATTTGGGGCGCTGAACACAAATTTCAGGTCCACTTTTCGATTTTCGAATTTTTAAGGTAAGTAACGCTAATTAAAAGGCAACATGCTTACCGTAACCTAAAGTATCACTAAGTCTGGCGGGGAACAGACCCCAGACTTGGGTTCAGCGCCCTGAATAACTCCCAGCATAAAAGTTTCGAGCCGATTCCGAACAATTGTTTCTGAACACCCCGAAAATTTCTTGTGAAGCGATGAAAATGCCCTTTTTGGGATCCCCGCAGCCATTACGGAAATTTCAAGCACGGATCGTTTATGTACTGTCACAGACCTACAGCAACGACAACATGATCTTCCAAATCTCCAAGGGAAGTTCAAAGCAGTCCCTAGTAAGACGCCGCGACGCAGCTATTATCTCGCTAATCTAAAAGCGATGCGGCTGTTCCTCCATTTCTACTATGTATTGTGTCTCCTTGAAAACTACCGCTAATCCTTTGTGATAAAGATACCATAGCAGCGCCGCAGCTTACCAAAATTATGATATTGTCGATACAAAAAGGCTAAGAAAGGACAGCACCAGATATTTTTGGAGAGTACAATGTTAAGTAAAGGCAGCATACACGCTCGTAGACGTGTTCGAGATAACTACGGAGGTAGAGTCGTATGGCTCAGATTACAATGCCTACGTATTTTGAAGGTGTTTTTCAGGAGGTGCAAACCGTATGTAGAATACCCGCTCTAGGTGATGCGAAAACGGGAAGAATTTGCCAAACTTGTCAGAAAAACGTCCGATGCTTGTAACTTTTTTAAACGGAGCCTTTTTTGAATTCTGAAAACGCTATCTATTTTACAACCCAAATTCCTTTGTGCACTGAAGTTTCCTAAAATTGCCTTCTTTTCGAATGAGATTGGCTTTACGGTAGTTTTTCAAAAACGTCGCGCGCGGAAAAGTTTGCCGAAACTTTGAGTAGTAGTTTTATGAGTAGTAGGAAAGTTCTCTCCGTAAATAAGATGCAGGTGGGACGATCTCGAGATTTGTGTAGGCTGAATTTACGAATTCTTTCATTTGACGTTTTAGAGTTTTTGCAACACATGTCCGACTTTTCAGGAAGTCCCCAAGCGTGTTTATTGAAGGATTTCCAGAATTTTTCCTGCACAAATCTCGAGACTGAACCATCTGCATCTAACTTATGGAGAAAGCATAGATATAGCTGTTCTATTAGTTGTACAATTAGTACTCAAAGTTCCACCGCACGTACGACGTTTGGAAAACTACCGCAAGAAAAGTTCCAACAAAAAGGCGAGTTTAGAGAACTCCGGTTGACAAATGCTTCTGTTTCTACAAAACTTAGCACGGGTAGTGTAGTTTAGTCAATGATAAGAGATAAGGTTTGGGCAAACTAGCATACGCTACTCTATAGCTACCCTTCTCCCTAGGAATCAATGAAACGATAGAGTACTGTTCCCTAGGTGCATCGGAAAGGGTTGTTGACAAGTCTAAAGAATATACTTGTCAACCAGATTCAGCAATACGGTAGAAACAACTAGATAGCATAAGACTGCTAGCTTGTTATAAAGTTGTTCTTACAGTATGGGTGATTGTTGCTGACAAGTTGCTGATCCTCAAGTTGTTATCCACTTAGGAACAACTATACGGTGGTTCGTTACGGCGACAAGCAGAAAGATGTTTTGAAAGTCGAAATCAAGTAAACGAAAATGTTCTGAGTTATTCACTAAGCATATTTTTAGTTATTCTAAAATATGACAATGCCAAATCATCGCTTTTGCTAGGAACCTAATTTTTCAGGAATGCTTTGATGAATCCGGAATCTGATTGATAGAAATTTCTAGGATCGAGTTGATGAATGATAATAAATTTCGGACACAGAATCAATTTTTTTATTTATTTTCAAGCATAATTCACTTGTAAATTATGAGCTCGCAGGTTGTGCTGTTGGCGGAAACAACCTGTCCATGATCGGAGTAATGCACACCTTGTGGTACATCCTCCTTTTTGGCTTTCCAGAGCAGACTTGTAGTCCTTTTCATCGAGAATATTAGCGGTGTTCATTGATTATTGATGTTATTGCGTCACTGTCAACGTTGCCAGCTGTAGCGTTAGGTATGGGGTCGATCAGCTAGTTATACCCAGGCAAATCCAGAACCAGCTTGCTGGCGGAATGCCGTTGTTCACGCCATAATGCATAAGATAAGTTCTAATGCTTGTTCAAAAACATCACCGAAAAAGATGTTGTTCATCAGTCACAGCAGAACGAAATTCAGTTTGCGCATGCAGTACACAATTGGTCTGCACGGCCATTACAACAGGATCATCAGGCTCTGCACTGTAGAAGGCTGCAACACAGCTAGCTCAGCGAGAGAGCGAGTTCACAGAAATCTTTTTTAGTCATATGAATATGCTACCTTGCATGCATAATTCGAGGGAAAATCTCCTTTCTTTAGCTCATTTCATTCGACGCCCTTTAGCACAGTAAGCTGAACATGACAACCAAAGCAAAATGAAAAATTACAAACTTGAAAATGCCACCGAGTACCTTATGAACGCTAAGAAGTTTTTCTGGCAATGGTTGCTTTTCTTCTTTTTGATGTACCCACAAAAAATAACAGCGGAAGAGAATGCGCAGATCAAGGCGAGTTATGGCGACCACTTCCTCAGCGAGTTTCCTGATGAGAAATATTTTCTAAAAAAAATGCTCGTTCACAAAAATTCCCTTACAAAGTACCCTGGGGTGTCCAACTACAATAGTAGGTCTTTGTTATGATTTACTGAAGGAGAAGAACTTCTATAACTCTGCCCAAAAAAATGTGAAAGAGCTGTTTAAGTTGCTAACGTTTTGACTCTTGAAATCCTAGCTCTAGTTCCTTCCGAGTATGATCTGGGTGCTTCCAAACAAGTAGCAAAAGAAACTTGGCAGTCAATAAAGATGAGTTATCTTGTTTAGGTATCAAGCACTCAAACAAAAGAACACAGTCCTCCAGTGGAATTCTACTTTTGCTAGAGAGGGCAAGATCGTTTAGGAATAGTGTGGACGCGAACCATCAAGCCCATTCCTTATGGGGACTGACCATCGCATATACTAGGCGTGTTTTCGCTCAGCCTTCACTGTGCGGTCGTGTGTTGGAAGCAATGCGCGCGTAGCGCATATGATGATCTGTACTCGCTCCAAGAACTCCCGAACGATTTTTGGAAGGCACAAAAAACACTTCTAATTGTTTTTTTTTATTTTGCGCAGGCAAGAGATTGTGAAATATAGCAGAATTTCCAAACAAACGTTCAAGTTCCAGAGAAAGCTTTTTTTTTACCCCTGTTCAATCAACTTATTCAACCTTACAGCTAACTTTGTGTGTTTGCCGTAATACACACACGTTGGAAATTCAAATTTCCAACGTGTGTGTATTACGGCAAACACAGCAAGTTAGCTGTAAAAAACTATTAACCGGATTTGCGCCCTAAACTTTTTAGGTGAGTTGGCTCTTGGTGCTCTCTACTGGCGAAATTTCTCTGGAAGCAAGAAGCTTCTGATGCGAACATTTCAGTGAAATACTCTCTCGAAACAATCATGACTCAGTTTTCAGATGTTCGCGAACGCCGTGGGGCGTATGTCCTTTGTGCGAGATGGTCGACCGAAAACACGCCACTTCAGACCACACGACTGCTTCACCTGGATGTACACTATTGTTGATACGCTGCACTTAGGTCTTAACCTACTGAAACCTAACTTCGCTCGGCCCAAACAAGGGATAAAGAAACAAATGTGACTTCGAAACTTTCATCTCTTCAATGAAAAATTTTCATGTTTACATTTTGTCAAGTGCTTGGAACCTGTGCTTATGTTACTACTATATATCGAATATTTTGGGACACACTGTAATGATGAGAGGCAGAACTTTCTTTTTTGTTGAGAACAGTAGTGCGTATGGCTCTGTTATGGATGACCACATGGTCTGTTCTGCGCAAATGATTACCTACGACAGATATGGAACTTTCCACTCACTGCGACGTCAGCTGATGCGCTGAAATTCTGTAGAGAACAGATGGATGGGAAAATCACTGACTTCGCGCTGCTTAGACAGCGCACTGTGCAAAAACATTTCGAGGTAATACACGAGATGTTCAATATTTCATTGTCTCACATCACAACAACTCCCAGACGGGGCTAAGCCCAAAACTATTACAAGCCTCTCGACCGTCTGCAGACTCGTTTTACGAAAAAGCGTCATCTACATCGGCTGACTCAGAAAACATCTAGGCTGATCCACTCTTCGAATCAGCCCTCTGGCTCACAGTAGTCGAACAAATACCTGAAGTATCGGCATGTTGATTCTCAAAAATTGCGGACAGAAAAGAGTAACGGAGTAGAGAAGTGCATGCAAAGTAAGGCACTATAACGCAAAAAATTTGCCAACCATCGGATCTGATGATTATATTTATTCCTGTAAGGTACTATATGACGCGTTTTCCCTAGGACTATTGAGTATGACTATTGCTGACCGTTTTTTAATCTATTTACCTCTTTGAGCGTTCCACTTGTTTCTGTAGGGGAGTGGAGAAGGAAAAAAGGTTGGAATTCAGTTTTCATTCTATTCTGGACCGCGAAAGCAATCTTGTTTTAAACTACCCTAAATTCAAGGTCATAAGCTGTAACTGAATGAGAGTTTCGCAGTGGGAGTTCACTCTTATCAGCTAAATTTTACAAACGTTCATACTAAACTACTTTTGCCTTCTCACACTCATCAACTTTCGATTGATTCGAAAGCAATCTCTTTAAATTTTTCGGATCTTAGGCTTTACGTCTTCACTGTTTCTTAAAGTGCACTTAAGTTTTCCGCCTGAAAACTGCGTACAGAAAATCTCCCGTCTTTTACTCATCAAATAACAAAATTTTCTCCTATCTGCCGTCTCTCGCCAGAGTATTACCTGAAAAATTCGCATCACGTACCTGTGTTGGTGCAGATCCAGTTCAAAAAATTGGTTATGTCGACAAACTCGGACCATTCATCATCTTAAGTACACAAAGTTATGTCGAGAAACTCGGCCGATACATCTTAAAGGCACTGTTCGCAATAAACTTCATCGTCTAAATTTTCATGACAAACGCTTCTCGTGGCTCTCAGAAGCAGGAAAGCGTTGGAAAAACGGGACGAAAAGCTACCCAGGAGCCGCAAAACGGCTTAAGCGCCTTTCACAGTCTGCCGGACGACGCCGTCCTGTATGTTACAAGATAGGACTGCGGCGTCGGTGAGGCCCGCACTGCGGTATCGGCCGACCGACGTCGCAGTGCGGTGAAATCATTGACACGACGTCGGAGCAAGTTATGACGGGTCAAAACGTGTTGGTTTCGCCTTACATTTTGTACTGATAAGTCGGAACTGACGATTGTTCACCGCAGCTTCCCTCGCACTGCCGCACTCTTATAACGTGCCGCACGTCGTCGTCCGGCAGACTGTGAAAAGCGCTTTAGAAAAGTGGGCAAACCCCGCCGCTGTGGGCAAGTCCCGTCCCTTTCCGCCCCTCGACGTGAACAATGGAACACTCGAAATCAAGAGTTGAGCGATGGTTTCCGATCAAAAACCCCGTTCTTCATTCGAAAAAACTTCATTCTCAACTTCTCTCCTTACTCAGGTCAGCTCGCATACATCGGCTGCAAAAGACGGAAGTTACAAGCCTCGGACAACTCGTCCACCATTTTCCCTAGCTCAATTTTTGAGAGACCATAACTCCATTCCCAGAAGGTCTTGTACGATTCCAGAAGCATCATTGGAATCATAATGGAACCGGTTTCAAGACAGGCAAAAAAACAGAAAAGCGATTTTTATCGCGAACAGTGCCTTTAAGTACACATAGCGACGTGTTCTGATACTCTTTGATCCCTTTATAATTTGAGCAGAAAAAAAATGTAGTTGATATCCAGAAAAATCAAAAACCTACCGGGAAAGGAACCGGGATTGCAAAGCCGGTTTACACTACCGGATGCGATTCCGACAAGGGTGGACTTGTCATTTTCATCCATCTGGATCAATGGGCCGCCACTGTCACCCTAAAAGATTTCGTTCTGTGTGACTCGCATGTTTGTGGCACCACCAATTGTGAAGCATTCACAATATTTCATCAAATAAGAATATTGGCAGAAGACTTCATTGAAGAGTTTGCTGAATTGATGAAACGAAATCAACGGGAGGGCCATGTTCATGCCTCATATGCTATCAAAATCGTGCGTGCATTTATTTTTTTTTCAGAAGTCGTCCACTCTTGCCATCGCATCCGAAGTTACTAACTGTTCGTGTTGTTGAAGGAAGCTATCTGTTTTGTATTCAGAGAGGGGTTGGGGGATACTGGACCATACTGAAATGTCGAGGCAAATTCAAAATTGCGAGCCTTTTCGGTGACTGCACTGAATTGTATTTGCTCAGAAACTCACATTGCAAACAACGTTTCCTCGATAGTTGACAATTAGGGTTTTCATGTCCTCTCGACGGAATTTGACGCGAAAATCCGTTTTTCAAAGTCGATTGAGGGTAGAATTAGAATTTGAGGGTGCTGAATCAGAAATATACGCGGACGACAAGGATTTGTTGCAAATTGAAAGAAAACAGTCCCCTGTCACTCCTAACATAAAACTAAGATATCTCTCCAGCAACAATAGCTATCTGAAGTGCCTTGTAAAAACACATGTGTATTTCGCTTACTGCCACCATATCCGAGGGCAAAAAAAAATTCGTTCAGCTTTTGGTGTTCCCCCGGCATACAAATCGGAACAGCTTCACCTTCTGGTATGTCGCGGTTCAGTTCGAGAATTGCAAGATCATTCTTAGCGAAATGACATGGATGGTAGTCTTGAAGGATCGCCTTAAAGTATCGAAATATTAAGACCACATTGCTGGACTTCTCAAAAATCTTGAAAGCTACGTGGATGCATCTCAAGAAGTTTATAAACTAACTCACAAGTCTCCGGGAGCTATACGATTTACTGCCTTCACAGTTCTCTGATTCGCACCTGCTTCCGACATAGATTTTGAGGTCAGGTCCAGGAATCCCCCAATGAGTTTTTCCGTACAAGTCTTTAGCAGTTCTAAAAACGAAAGCGAACATATTGAATCTCTTTACAGAATCTACAGATATTCTGTACAGGTAATAATAATGCGACTCGGTCTCACCCAATTCTGTATTCCTCCATTTTGCACATTTCTTTGATATTGTAGCTCTTTTGAACAAGACAGTGGGCTGCGATTAAAGGCAGTGGTCACGATGAAAAACGTCATCGAAAAAACTACGAAAATCAGCTTAGATCGAAAGCAGCTGAAAAACTAGGAAGGTAGCGCGGTGAAAAACGGGCTAGAATTAGAGTTTCTAGGGCCTAAAGAAGCCACTTCGTGCACACGTGCACAGCGATGACGAAAAAGATCGCAGTCTCATGTCGAGCAGTCAAAAATCATCAACATTCAGAGGACGAAATAAATGCAAATTTAACGAGTAAAAACAGTTGAACAATGAAAGCATCACTATAGTCAATGTTTTTGACTAGATGTGTACATAAATTCGAAGGTTCATTGATTGAAATTCAATTTCAAGCCAGCTGATGTTCTTGATATAAGAGGTCATCGATGCCGATGATGTGGTGTGGGCTCGTCCACCATCAAAAGACAAGAGAGTTAAAGCCTCAAATTTAGCCCAAAACAAAGTTTTTTTTGCGATTTTTTCTTTTAGGTCTGGTTTAGAGAGAAAAAGGCAACAAGCGTATTTGATCGCGACCACTGCCTTTAAGCTGTGGCGCTGAGGAATCAGCACGCCACTACAGCCACTGTATGTCGATAAAGCTCGAAAATTAGATTCGTATTCTAAACGTGAATTGCAACATTACAATGGAACTGTTCCCCTACAGTGTGATCCACAGTCATTTTTACTTGAAGCTATGAGCGCTTAAAGGCACAGTCCAACCTCAGAATCGTATTTCTGTTTTCCTGACTATCTTGAAAATGGTCCCACGCTGATTCCAACGATGTCTCTGGAATCGTACAAGACCCCCTAGGAACGAAGTTATGGCCCCTCGAAAATTAAGCTACGGAAGCATGGTGGACGAGTTGTCCGAGGCTTGTAACTTCCGCCTTTTGCAGCCAATGTATGCTAGCTGACCTGAGTAAAGAAAGAAGTTGAGATTGAAGGAAAGAACGGTGCTATTGATCGGAAACCATCGCTCATCTTGCCACTGTTGAGCTCGAAAGATCGTAAAAGGGGCGTGCCAAAGTGGCTTCCGGATGTGGGCGCCCCAGGGTGGCTTCCTCCTATATCTCGCTTATTTGGAGGAGTTGAGAGCTCGCACTTGGCAGGTGCTGTAAAGGGTGGGTCTACTTAACAATTATGTGGAAATATCAGAATTCGTCCCTGAGCTTGGACTGTGCCTTTAAGGATTTGCAGAATTAAACAAAAAATTTGTAGAGGAACAAGCTTGGAAAATTTCGCAGGGTTAAATCTTCTCTGGCGAAGTGGGGCGCCAACTACAGGTTGATCCACCCGTGATGATTCACTACTAGCCAACGTGTCGATCTCTGGCGAAGGCGTGTCCGCGTCTTATGATCTGGCAGACGTTCACCTGTTGCACGGCTATTACTTAGACGTCTGCGTTTCAGCATTTTTCGCGCTCCTGTATATCGATCTGCGCGTTGGCAAGCAATAAGGAGATTTTAAGGTTTCACAACCTCTGATCTTAAAAAATATTCTAACGTGCGCGTACAAAATGAGCTTGTCCGTCTGGATTTGTGCTACATTCTTCCAAGTCTATTCTTGATTTCGGCCTTTCTGATTGTTTTTTTTTCCTCTCGTTTTCTCTTAATTTCTCCGGAAGTATTCTTCATGGGCAACATATAATTTTTGAGCCATTGCCTTCAGTACAGGTACAGAGTGCAGGCAATATAATGACGAATTAATATTTCCATTATTTCTCTGTAAAGGCTACATTTTGTCGTTCTGAGTTGTGCACCTTCAGTCAACTGTAATATAGCACTCGGAAGAGAATTCCTTTCACAGCATATCACTTTTGTCGCTTCTTGGAAAAGCACTGCTCGCTTGCTATTGAAGCATTTCTGGTCGATAAGGCCATTTGTAGCGAAATACATTCCAATTAGGAGGGCCTCCAGCAAATGAATTCTCTAAATACTGCCCGCCTGAAGTTTCGAAATGAGCTGATGATTGAAAGACTTTTTCTGCACCGGAACAGGAATGAAACTAGTCAAAGGGGGGAGACTCCGGAATCAATTGAAGAATGAATGATACCGCGTTCAGAAATCGAAGTATTTCCATGGAGTTCCATGAAAACGATGACTGATGACGCTTTCAGGCATCTGATATCAACATGAAATTTGACCGCTCACAAACGTAGTCAAGATAACAGCGTAAATGGGTCCGCGCGGCCACAACCACGTTATCAACGAAGTTTGAAGCACTGAAAGCTCTCCAGTGTGACAAGATTTGAGCTATCTCGTCTCAGAAGCTTGTAGAACCCCATCATTACGAATAACAGAATTAAGAGTGGTGAATAGGAAAGAATTGGTACTCCATCGAAATAGACGACCCACTGAAGAAATTTCATGAGAAATGTTCATCCCAATAGATGTCGGATGATTCAGACTCTTTCAGACACAGTGAACTGTTTGGTGTGTCCAGACGAGCGGTCGGTCAAGCCCAAACAATTTCTAATTTCATTGCATTTCTTGTGGGTCGTCTATTCCGTAGGAGCATCGAAGCATTTGATAATTTGGAGTGACTGTCAAAAAAAGGCTGCGAGATAAACTGCTTGACTGACTCGAGTATAACTTGTTAACATACCGATTAATTACCATCCATTTTCAAGAATGCCGTTCTACTCCGGCTGGCATCCGAAACAAGCATTTCATATGTAAACGAACACGTTATGTTCAGGTAAATCAAGTTGTTTCTGTCGTAGACTATCATTTGATAGTGCTCTCACTCTAAATTATCGTATGCTTTCACATTCTTCACTCCTCATTTTGTTATTCATAGGGGTGGGGTTCCTCAGGCTTTCCAGACGGGATCGCTCAAATACTGTCACACTGGATAGTTTTCGTTGCTGCAGGCTTCGTTGGCAACATGGTTGAGGCCTCGCGGATCCATTTGTGCTGATCTCTCAACCATTTTTGTGAGCGTGCATGCTGCCTTTGAAAAGATGAACCAGTTCATTTTCTCAAGCCTCCCTGATTAGTTATAAGCGCAGGAATAACTATTTCAAGAACCAATCAAATTGAATTTATGATTTCACCTCTGTTCATGCGTCAGACGAAATATAATACGGAAACCGTTTTCTGTTCTTGAAATGAAGTCTCCAAAACCGATTTTCTTACCACTGACATGGGCAGCTCATTGGCAGCGGGTGGCCGTTCCGGACAGAATGCAATTTTTCGGTTGAATTTTTTGACGAAAAATTTGAATTAGACATTTGTAGCTGCACTCTGTTTTTCTGAACGGAGTCGAGGCGCATATTCATTATGCCCATCAAAAACTGCTTCTCAGAACTGAAAATGCACCCATAAACGTGTTCGACGCCCCAAACAACCACAATGAACAAACCTCACGCAAAAAGAAGGGACTCTATTTCCTGCATCCCAAAACTCCACACGGTTAGGGGAGTCATAGGGTTTGATGATGGCAGTGCGAGGGCTGAAAAGGGGTCGAGGTAGAACTGAAAAATCGCTCCCTCGCCAGCCCTATCTTGAAGGGTTGGGCAGCTGAGACCTCCCTGAGACACCAATTACTGCTTACTTCCAGCACTCGCAGAGCAACAAATTAACGCACCGACGTCCTAACCCTGCCCGATCCCCTTCGTAACACTGGCGTTCTTGCATGCCGTCCCAGAGCGGTCATTTTCAGTTAAGTGTCGCTATCCCCTGCGAAAGCGGAGGGTAGAAACTATAGGTTCACTTTTTCCAATGATTCGCTTTACCCTGGTCACCGGTCATAACCCTGAACCGACCAGGGAGTAGGTTAGCAGCATCACTTGTGATAGACAACGTATTTTCTAATTGAAAAGTACACGATTTTAATGGTTTCAGGCTACTTTGTCAAGTGTATTTCTAGCAGAGGTGTACTTAACACTTTACTTATTATCTGCGTGTAGGCTTGGTCATGGTGGGTAAAGAAGTTACCATTGAAGAAAATCGATGTTTCTGGGTCACTGTAGGTGCAGCCATGGCAACGTAGCACGTTTCAACTCAAAAAGAGGAGAAGGTGGTTCCGACTCAGGTTTCCTGCTGATAAAGCCAAGAAATAGCAGTAGAAGAGAAAAGAACCTATAATGCGTCTGACAAATAGTTTTTGCATCGATTTTTTTCATAGTGAACCCCAGCTATTTTCGCAAAAATTTGAACATTGTGCTATAGGCGAGCTGCTGACGGACTACGACTTCTGTAGTCAATTCCAGGACAGGTCAATACATTGAACATGAGAAAGTTCGGAATTTCGTCCTTGTGACAGCGAACCCTATTTTTAAAAAGTGTGTCCCACCGATGGGCACGCTGCCCGATGTGGTAGTCAATGTGTGTCCCCACGGTGGGGCACGTAGTCGTGAATGGGTTAAACATTTTTGATACCCAATTTGTGTGTATTCCGAGGGGGTTTCTCGAGTAGCATCAAAATGAAGAAATATAGAGAGAAAATTGTGCTATAGAGAAGTTGTGCTTACGAACCGCATATCTCATTTGATCGAAAGCTCGCACGAGGACCAGGGGAAAATTCGCTGACCCTCATTCGGTGCTGAACTTTCTGGTGAGTCTAATATAAGTGCTTAAAATAGGAGGCAACTTACATTTTGAAATCCTCAAAGCCACCATCTACGGATATTCGCCTTCGCTGGTCGTGATTCCCCCTAGTGACCTCACGGTTCGCGCTAGAATGTCACTGCTTTGAAATGAAAATTACGTTCGACTGAAGTGTGTTAGGTCACTCAAGACTTGCTAATGTGTATGCAGATGCTCTCGCGCGCCTGAAGTCGACAAAACTCCAGATTTAAAAAAAAAACAACCATGCTGATTAAATTTTCTGTATTTCTCCCATCTTGAAGGTTATTTCGAATCTTCGGCATGATTTGAAAGGATCTACATAAAAATATCTTCGAAATCGTCGAAGAAAACTGTTCCATTAGTTGGACGCAGACTGGATAATAATTCGAAATAACATTGACGGCGATTCTTCAAAACAAATCCTTTCAAACTTACCCATCAGTGAAAATTTGTAAATGCTGTTGAAGTGCAATCGGGGAGTTTTTCTCTTTCAGATGGATGCAACCCATTCTTTCAAAAACTGATTGCCTTACTTCTCCAGTAACGTGACCCTCATGCTCTTGTGGAACGCTCATGTTTAAATTGAAGGTACTATGTTGCCCACTCACATAGGTAGCGACCTCCACATTCTCGCTTCAAAGCTAAATTCTCCTCCTCGGTTATGTTGCTAGTTTGAAACAGTTGAAGGAGCGGCCACCATGGCAGAACCAGCATCTGTAAACTGCAAAGAAACTTTGCTTTTACCAAGCTCGAATCAGCCTAAGGGAGTAGAGGTGCAGAATTCATCGGAGGAAAATCTCGAAGAACGAAAACCGCTCTAATCCAATCTGAATACGTTTAAAAGCCCTTTGACGAAGGCTTGCTACTTCCCTACGAGGAAGTGGCTTTCCACGCCCTTCTTCCCTCGTGGTGCTCGATTGACCTTTTCGCGGCGAATGACTCCTTTTCGTGAAATCTTCGCCATATTCGCAACAATAGTGAAATTATCGCAAAGTCGACGACGCTTTGGCATCTTATAGGGCGATTATCACCGACGCAATGACGTAATAGATTTGTTTGATAACTCCGTCGCGTCAATTCCACCTTTTAAGGACTGAAAGAATAAGAAAATATTTTTCTCACACATGTGGTTCTGCCGTCCCAGTCGAGCGACTGTTTAATCCACTGTGAAGCCGCGTTCAACAGCTCGGGCCATATAATATCGCCCAAGCTGTTGAACGCCACTTTGCAGTTGATGACTCCCTTTCCAATGGGAATGGTAAGAGGGCGATGGAGGAGCTGTGTCGTCGTAGCACAATATCAATCACAGTTAGCTAGCCTTCTTACGTAGGACGGGTGTACCCCTAAACAACTAGAGCTAGCACGACGACATGTGCTTCGACGCTGTCGAAGACTTTTTAGCATTCAACAAGGGTAATACCCAGGATTCAGTGAGGATTGGCACTCCAGGCAGACTTCTATGATCAGGGAGACGGATTGGTGATGGTCCATTCAGCTGCAACTCTCACGAAATTGAGCTTACTCTGGTAGTCGAGCTTCATTCAGGATCCACGACACGCGAGAAAATGCGTTCTTCGGAAATAATTTGAAAAACACGCGCAGCAAGCTAATCGGTCGATAGGTGCAAAGATTTCCCCATCACCTTCCTTGTAAAGAATGACTGCGCGCAAAGTAGGCGCAGAACCTCTACAGAAGGATGGCACCACGGAAATGTTAAACAGGCCCCATTCCCTGTTGGTGAGTGTGTGAACGAGCGTGAGTTGTGCTATTGGGTAATGCCCACGTTCTGCGTTGATGTTCTTTCTTATGGAACAGCCGCTTTCCATGGAAGCGATGTGCTGAAGGTCTGAGCTCGGCGAGACTATGCCCATTATCGTTCCAGGTGCCGATCCCGAACTTCGATTCTGTGCCTCTTTCTTAAATATTTGGGGCTCTAGCGTTGACGTCTTAGACCACAAACTTCGAACAGGAAATTTTGTTGCGGATAAGTTCTCCCAACTGTTCCGGATGAAGTTAAGCTCTTCAGCTGTTGGAAGATCTCAAAAACAGTTCGTTCTTTGACGCTCCGGCTGGAGACGTAGGACAGCCAGACAAGGAGACATGGTACCGTGAGAGTCAACGGTGTGGACTACAGATGGGTGCACTACAAACCCAACGCCACCAGCGGCCCGTGATGAAAACTTCTGTCCACGGATGATGAGCTTTTCATCATTGAGTTGTCGAATGTCGCCTTCCTTTTCTTGGTTGCACAGTGACCACTTGAAATATAGTGCTACTTTGAGAACAGCATTAAGATTAGCATCAGAAGAGACTGGTCTAGAGTTCTGAATGCAAAGCGTTGAGCTATCTCCATAGCGTGTTTTCTATGTGTAGTCTTTCCCAAGACTCCATGACCTCATGTGTAACCCAGGACTATTCTTCCTCTCAGCGGTTGTCTCTTCATCCAGCGTTTTAGATGGCAAGGCTCGGTGTGCTGGACACTGAGAATGGATACCTGCTGAAAAAGACTGTCTTACCATGACGCTCAAAAGACTACGGAACATATGTAGCCTTGGTCCTCCTTGTCAGTGCAGAAGCAAGGAGAGTCGTCTAAGGACTTAGAATGTGTATTCAACGGCTAGCCTGACAAGCAACTTGTTTCTTCACGTTACAAAAAATGTTTTTTTCACGTTTCAAATAGTGTTTCTAAGCTGCCAACGAACAGCTTTATGGCATGGTTGAAAATCTGTAGCTCAACTAAGAGATTTGGAAAACGTATAGAATGAGCAGCACAGACTACAGGAAGAATTTTCAGGAGCATCGGTAATGCTAATTCTCAACGAACGTGGACCGGCCAGGTGTCCACAAAAATGATGGCGGCGATGTAAAGGAGTCCCTAAAGGCGCTTATGTATTGCTAGAAGGGAGCTTGTAGTCCGCTATTGAAACTATTTGTGCAGGCCGTTATTTATTTGGAAAATACAGAAGCCAGTGCTTTATTCCAACAATTGTGTTCTCGTGCTAGTCTGCGATCTGCATAGCGTTGTGGCATGACACCTCTACAACTGAATGTGTTCGTTTTCCTCTACAGCTGTTAACAAGTGAAGAACTTATTTCAGAACGATTTGCAATTCTGCTCAGTTTAGAGATTGTTGTTAGTCACTGAGCTCTCTGGTTATTCCATTACAGTACCGAAGTCCATACGAAAACCTGGAACAAAGAGCGGCAGAGCATGTTCGTTGACCTGAGCCTTTGAAGAGGACTGTTCTTCTGATGCAAGGGATATTCTCCAAGTAAACAGTTTTCCGATCAGTACATTGTGCAAGTGCTAATTTCTGATTTGAAATAGTGTATTTTTTTACCCATGTAATCTCTTATCTAACACATTTTTCCAAGTAGTCAGTGTTCCCCTGTCTTCAATGAACCATTGCCTTTTATCTGAGAGAAGTGTGTGCCTACTCACGGAAAGATATTACGTTTGAGGCACTACTTGATGATGGTCATGATGAATGATCTACCAAGTCCAAAGGTGTTTACTTTTCTGCCAAGCCTATCCGGAAGTGCGGATAAGGAATTTAGCGAGTCATCTCTCTGTATGTTGGTATACGTATGATGATGCTGCGTCGGAATACTCTATAATGCAGTTTTTTATCGATGATTGTGCTGCACAATGCATCGAGTACCTGTTGGTGCTAGGAAGGTGGGCGGGGATAAAGGCTAATGAATGGTTCACGCTGATTCTGAGGAACCACTATATTTGAATGGTGGAACCTCTCAAGCAACTAATAGTTTTTTGTACTTTGCAATTCTCCGCCGATGTGGATGATATTTCGTGGGGAGCGAACTCGTTGGTCTTTATTGGATTGTGTATGTATAAAACTGGACACCCGACCTTATCAAGCAAACCCTCTATGAAACGTCGTAATTCACATCAGTCGAGGCGTGAGCGGCACGCGGGTCGCCTCTACCTCGGTCTGCCCTACGCTCTCTCACTGTCTCTGAACTCCGCTCCGCACCAGCACGCGTAGGAACCAAGTGAAATTCGCCGTTTTATAGCCTGTAAGAGCAGTTCATCCAAGCCAGCAGACTTCTCTATCGTCTTTCAGGCATAATTAAGTCGTCTACATCACGAGGCAAAATTTTTAGTGGTTGACAGTCGATAATGCGAGACATTTTTAATGTCTCGCAGGTGTAACTCTGATATTTCTCGAATTGCCGCGAATTCTCCATCTTTTTCACTGGAGGTACTAGCACGTATTGGTACGTTCGACCTCATTTCTTGTAACTATTGGAATAATTTTAACTGTTGGTGGGTGATATTGGTGGTTCCAAACACGCTGGAACGACTCAAGATGGATAATGCACATGTTGACAAAACTGTAAACCTCAAATTGTTTTAAAGGCAGTGGTCACGATGAAAAATGTCATAGAAAAAACTACGAAAATCAGCTTTGTTCGAAAACAGCTGAAAAACTAGGAAGGTAGAGCAGTGAAAAACGGGCTAGAATTAGAGTTCCTGAGCCCCAAAGATGCCAGTTCGTGCACACGTGCACAGCGTCGCCAAAAAAGATCGCAGTCTCATGCCGGGCGGTCAAAAATTATCGACGTTCGGATGAAGAAATGAATGCAAATTTACCTAATAAAAACTATTGAGCAATGAAAGAAAGCACTTCAGTCAATGTTTCTGACTAGATGTGTACATAAATTCGAAGGTTCATTGATTGAAATTAAATTTCAAGCCAGCTGATGTTCTTGATATAAGAGGTCATCGATGCCGATGATGTGGAGTGGGCTCGTCCACCATCAAAAGACAAGAAAGTTTACGCTTCAAATTTGGCCTCAAACAGTGTTTTTTCGCGGTTTTTTCTCATAGGTCCTACTACTGGAGACCCAGAAAAGGGTTTAGAGAGAAAAAGACGACAAGCATATTTGATCGCGACCACTGCCTTTAAGGAGCTGAGTCAGGTTCCCTGTAGAACAAATCAGAAAACGAGCACAAAAGGAAGTAGTGGGGTTTCAATAGGTACAGAGCCACTGCTGCTGGTTCTAATGCACGCAAATCTTTCAGCTTATGCAATCCTATTACTTTGCTAAACGTTTTTTTTTCAAAGCAGTGACATTTTAGCGCGAAAAAAAGATGTCAATAGGGAGAATCAGGAAAAGCGAAGGCTAACTCCCGGGAATGGTGGCTTTCAACGTTTGGTAAAGTAAGTTTCCTCCTATTTCAAGCACTTATACTAGTTTGACCAGAAAGTTCAACACCGAATCAGGGTCAGCGAATTTCCCCTTACCCGCGCACAAGCTTTCGATCAAATTAGATATTTGATTTGTAGGCACAATTTCTTCTCTATCTAACAGATTTTGATGCTTCTCGATAACCCCCTTAGAATTATACACAAATTGGGTACCGAAATTCTATAACCCATTCACGACCACGTGTCTCGCCGTGGGGACTCAGGTTGACTACCACTTCGGACAGCGTGTCCCACCGGTTGGACACGCTTTTCAAAAATTGGTTCCTGTGTCACAAGGAGCAGAGACGTCATAACTCCTGAGCACGAAAGTCATCCACCAGGCAGAGCGGCATCCGCCCTCCTCCAGAAATATCCGTGCCTGATAGGGATTTAAAGTCCTCGTCTAGGGTCTGCCCTGTTGGGCCGAACGCGGTACTCTATGAGGTGAATCGCCTTCTAAAAAGATCAAAGCAGAAATCACGTCAAATTGAGACACTTGTTGACGTGAAACCGTGTAGGGTGCATTAGGACAACAATAATTTGTCTAACCCCTATTATTATAGGTAGCCATCTCAAATTTGGTAACGGCACTACCATCTCCTTCCCCTAATGGGGCGAGCGACCGGAGCAGGTGCTTTCATTGTCGCCTCTTTATGAGACGTCTTTGTTGTCGCTCCACCAATTCGAAAACGTGCTGTATGGCTCGGCGCTTGTTCCCTGGCAGTGAGAACGAAAAGACTTTATGACACCTCAGGAAAACTTCGTCCACCGTAAGTACTCACATGAGAAAGAAGAATCATCTGCTTTGCTCCTTACAATAGATATCCGCAATATTTCCGCTAATTTGCAAACAGTTTAGATAAGTTCAAAACATCTACAGCATGATATTTCTTACCCAAGTCCCGGTTCAAATATCTTGACCAAATATTCCAGAAACACTTCTGGAATTCCCTGTTTCTCCTTTCAATTTTCATTTTTGAAGATGGTACAGTTGACTGAGGTTGCTCTCGGGATCCTCGTGAACATCCATGTCGAGTGGCGTTTTCAAGTCGGCAATATACATTCATCACGAAATCCAAAATTCATTCGCATGTTTCTTGTCTTTGAAGATTCAAAGATAGATATACTTTCGAGACTCTTTCAGGAATCCTTTAAAAGCAGGCCCATTTCAAGACTTTTTTATGCTACAAAGCTCACCGAATCTGTATTAGCTGTGATTTTTGTGGGCTATCAGAAATGGCTCAGCAAAACAGAAACTAGAATTTTGAGATAGTTGCCTATATTGGATAGGGGCAGAAATGCTGCGATCCTGTCCAATGATATTCAATTTCTGTGAAGCAATTCGAAGTTGTTTGTCAGACATTAGGCTCTACGGTCTCGTGAGAGTGTTACACTACTTACTAACAAAAAAAGTTATATTATTGGCTGAACTAGTCCTGCAAGGCCGTGGTGGGCAATCGAATAGTAAAAACAGGGCTCCGATTGCTGAATGAACAGATGCTAAGATGGATGTAAACATTTAACTTCCGCTAATTGACTATTAGAAAGCACGGTGGCAATTCGCGGAACTCATGCAGTTTCCTCAGCTGCAGGATGAGCCAGCCCAGTATTGTTTGGCGAATAATGCGTTCACGAACCACAAAACATGAACTACCACAAACCACAAGGGAGGTCGAACACGGTTTGTTCTTGCGGATCTTCAATAGGCATCACTGAATCCTTTTTCAAAGTAGGTGGCGCGTGAACATACTTATTGTTGCCAACTGAGGTTTAGTTTCGAGCACCTGTGGGTGACACGGTCTATCGGGTTGGGTCAGCCACATAAGCTAACATAAGTTGTGTGGATCAACAACCCCCGGCACGGGAAGAGGTAGGTCGCAACAACGAATGCTTTTTGTGACTGACCTTGAGCGTAAGCCGTTCCTTTTTGCCCGAACACTCAGTTCCGCAGAACAGAGACTTTTGCTTGATGTGAGGATCAAGTGAAACTGATAGTAATCTGCGACTATTACAGGCTGAACGAATTCTCGCCCGACTCGGGTGACTGAAACACTATATTTTGCAAAACGTTACCCTTTGAAAAAAAAGATAAATGTGACTTTGTTGGAACATGTTGAGCAGAAGTTAGGCCTAAGGATCATGTAGAAATTGTTAAGCGTGAGCATAAAATTAGCTTCCTGTACCATGCGAACTTGTTCTGTCGTAGAAGGAATGCAAGACGTTGAATGCTTGTGATGGCCTGTGCTCCAAGCGAAAGATCTAAGAATGGAGAAATCCGCTTTAAGACTATAACCTTCTGAACTCGACCGACAGCTTTATTATGATTGATAGAAAGTTCTGGACTCACAATGATAAAGGATAGTAACCCCGATGCCGTTATTCTTGCAATCATGAATAAGGCGCGTTTCAACGCTTGTTCTGCAACTTCCCCGGAAAATATATGGTTCATCAGTCACCGCAGAACAGTAGCCAGTTTGCGCATGCATGACACGGTTGGTCTACACTGTCTCTACAACACGTTTATTACGCTACGCCTTTAGAATGCTACAGCGGGAGACAATCGAGCCAGCTCAAAGATATCCCTCTGCACTTATGCGCATTTCTGGTCATATGTACACGTTCTTTATAAAAAATCGTGATTCTTATCACTCATGACGCGTGCGACGCGCGCAATGCTGCAGCCTCCGTCTGCCCCCCCCCCACTCTGAAGATTTCAGAAATGTTGCGAACACTAATTTCAGCAACTTACCGGTCTTCCGTGAGTTGTTGAAATCGTGATCGTAAGTTGCGCAGCCTCATGCCCTAACGTGTTCGCAACATTCTCGGAACTGTTCTGTAACTCTCTAAAATGTTGATTCCAACTATTAATGTCGCGCCGCAAACCCCCCGCCGCGGCCATTAGATCGCGGCGCCGCGGGGTTCGCGTTGCGGCGACGGGCGATCGGGGCGCGGGGCTGTGTCCGCGTGTTAGTAACTTGCATGTGCATCTATGTATGTATTGGGAGCTGTTGAAACCGTTTATAGGAGAATAAAAATGTTGTAACCTGACTGAACCACCACCTAAGGTGAGCACAGTGAGCACTTGATCATCATCGCCGTCTTCCAAAGGGGGATTTCGTGGCAGTGAATGAACAACTTCGAGCTTCCACTAATTCCGTTGTGCTATCTACTAATTCCGTTGTGCTATCACATGAAAACATCGTTAGTTCGCCACGAAGAGAAGGCCGTAGAAAACTACTCAAAACCTCTTTGCAAAGCATGAAAACTCAAAATATCGCTCGAAAACTTCTTTACGAAACCAAAACAGTCATAAGGTACAAGAAATGTGTGGTAGTAACTCCAATCTTCATGCCGAATCTTTTTGATACAGATATTCAGATTCGCTATCTAATATAAAACAATATCATCAGTTAAGAACCATATTATAAGTCTAATATAATATCATCAGTTAAAAAACCACCACATAATTTTCCAGTAGAGCTCTTGGTGCTATTCTTTTCAAAATTGTTAGACATTCGCACGGATTATCGACTTCTGAACACGCTGTTATATATTTTTTAGTCGTGCTTGCTTCCTCGTCTCGAAATCAGCGCAAACAATAACAATTTTCCAACAGGAAATTTGATAAGCAGTGCAAAAAAAAAAGATTTGAGAAAGTATGTGTAACGCACGAGCGAAGTGAAGGGTGGAAAACGATGAAACTGATCAATAAAGGAAGAGGTTGCAAAAGTCTCACTGTTAGTTGTTCCTGCAAATATTTGTCACGCTTCCGAAGTATACAAGGTTGCCTGCTGAACAGCGCTATTTGTAACTAACAATAACTAAACTGCAAGTTTCTTTACGCTCATAAGGCCCATCGAAACGTGATTTTAGCATTTTAACCTGCTCGTAACATTATCGAAAACTTTAGAGCACCTTCTTGCTGCCTCTAACCTCCGCTTCGCACCAGCACGAGTAGTAATCTTGAGAATCTCGCAGTTTTTACAGTCTGTACTATTTTTAATGCGCAGTTCGGGGGTAAATCTTGTTTTTTTTGTTCGCCTCATTCAACGCCCTACAGCACAATGAGCTAAGACTGATACAGCAAAATGGAGATATATAAACTTGAAAATACAACGGAGCAGCTTCCGAAGGTTTGGAAGCTTCTTCGGCAATCGTTGCTTCTCTCCGCACAGGTTGCGCGAAAACGCAATAAATTGAAAATTGTAATTTGAATATCGTAAGTTGCCACCGTGCAGCTTACGGGTTTCGCATGACGGTCGTCGCAGCCCGCAACTTTGTGTTCCACATCTTTAAACAGTAGGCCGAAACCTACCGAATCAAATATTGTTATGTGGACCAACGATGCGGGTGTCCAGGGAGCGCAAAACAGCTGACAGCAGCCGAATTTGGGTCGGTATGCGGCAAGTAATTCATTATTGAAATACTAAGGTGAGTTGTTTTGCAGAAAAATTGCTTTTATAACTTTTTCTGTGTTTTGTTTTTTGTAGCCATGGGTAGGATTAAACATGTTTTTAGGTAGAATTTTTTTAGAACTGTTTTTTTTCCTGTTTTTTTTTCATCCGATTCTTGAGTTCTTTTATGCTTTGTGGGATGAAAGATGGAAAGAAGTGATCGATCCATTGAGCTTTTCTATTTTGCTAGCTAGACTCCTTTCATTAATAAAAGCATATCAATTTACGGTGCTGAAAAGGCATCAAAACATTTGATTTTCTGAAATTTCGGCCAAATCAAAGACACGAAATCTGAATATTTAGAAAATAACGAAGGTATCCAATACCCACTATTTGTTCGGTTTGTTTATTCGATCCGTTAGGAGGCCGGATTTTCGACATCAGTCATTAATTCGAAAAAAATGTTTCAGGTGTGTTATTCGGATATATTCATACATTCGCCCTTTTTTACGAGACCTCATTCAAGACTATTATATTATACTAGGCCGTCCAATAATTCCTGTCCGAAAGTTTTCAAGATTCTATAATTTTCTTTTCTTTTAAAAGTGTTATAAAATCAGACAAGTGTAAGAACCTTCTAGAAGGTTCTCCAAAGTTCTACGCTAGGGGTAGATAAGGCGCAGTCGCCGCGTCTAGCTACCAGTACAAGCTAAAATGGACCAAGGTTGAATTCGTACGTTCGTGTACTACGAGTGGCTGCTGGGCAACGACACGGGCACCGCGGTCGCCAACATCTGCAGAGCGTGCAAGGAGGATGCAGTGTACCAACGCGCAGTCGGCCGCTGATTCAATCGTTTCGAGAGCGGCGGCACGAGCCTCGAGGACAGGGAGCACAGCGGGAGGCATTCTACGGTGGATGATGACGAAGTCCGTCGCTGTATCAAGGAGGAGCCGGAAGCCACCACCCGTGAACTGGCGACGACGCTCGGCTGCAGCAAGTCCACCATCCACAATCGACTCAACTCACTCGGCTACCACAAAGTTCTGGCCCGTTGGATCCCCCAGCGTCTGACGGACGCCGACAAGCAGAGCCGCATGACCGTCTGCCAGTCCCTCCTCCTTCGTCCGCATCGCAAGCAGTTTCTCGAGGACCTGGTCACGGGATGAGAGCTGGGTCCTCTACGACAATGTCGCCCGCCGTGCCGTCTAGATCCCTAGCAGAGAAGAGCCGCCGACGACGCCGAAAGCCGATCTGCACACGCTGAAGATCATGCTCTGCTGCTGGTGGGACACCAAGGGCATGCTGTACTTTGAGCTGCTCCCACAAGGCAGGACGGTCACAGCCTCCATCTACACCGATCAACTCAGGAAACTAGCCGCCGGCAACCGAGAAAAGCGTCCCCGACGGGCCTAGATCGAGCACCCACGCACTTGGAGATTAGTCGTTAATTTTACCGGCACGCGATCCCTTATCACAACAATGGACATGAGCCCTTCGTTGCGGTTCGACAAAAAATGTCATCTGGTGTTTGGCTTCATTTGCCTCAATATTGTCTTTAAACGTCCTCTTACGGAACGCATGACATCAGTTATAGTTGACGATATTGTTGTCTGAAATTGTGAATGAAGGTAAGACCGGCGCGAAAACAATGCAGCCTCATTTTCAGACTGGCGGCTGTGTGAAAAGAACCAGTTGCCGGTAAATAACCAAGATATAACCGAGAAGTAGCCCGACAAGCCCCGAAGCGGTTCTTGGAGAACTGCTCATCGGTTCTATCGCGGCTAATTCGTGAAGAGTTTAGTTACGGCCGGGCATTGGCCACCAAACAGTCGAGAAATGACAGCTAACTGTGCAAAAATATTTCGTAGCGGTACGCGAGCTTTCCTTGAGACAAAGTTCAATACTTCATTATCCAACATTACAACAGCTCCAAAACGGTGCTAAGTGCAAAACTAACTCAAGCCTCTCGACCCCCTGCAGACTCGTTTTACGGAGGAATATGGAAGGGAAATAATTTGTTGGACATCGGCTGAGGGACATTTTTACGGACATCGGCTGAATCAGTATCCTTCTCGGCTGATCCACTCTCCGATTTTGCCTCCGAGCTCTCCGTAGTTGAACAAATACCTGAAGTATCGGTATGTTTCTCTGCAAATAATACCCTGACAAAAAAGAGTAACATAGTAGATATCTGCATATCAATTGGGGAACAATGACACAACAAAAGAGCAAAGCATGGAACGCCATGATTACAGGGTGGCTGAAAAGTTCCCGCACTTCTTTATTTAGCAGAAAAAGTTGTATTGCTTGATTCCTGAGCTTCATTTGATCTATGTTTTTGAAATCGTTGTTGAAACTCAAAATGCGGTTGTTTTTGTCGTTACGAACCGCTCTATTCGCGACGTTTCGGGCCGTAAACCCTTCTTCAATCGGAAAAAGTTGTGCCAATTGCTTGCGAATTATCGAATAAACCCATTCCAACAACCAAAGGCTTCTTTAGATCAAGGGCAGTAATTCCAGTCGGAAAAGGCTTTAAGGAGTTTTGGAAATCATTTTCCTCCGCTTCAAAACCTTTACACACTTCACTCTTGAAAATCACCCTAATTGGTCGCACTTTTTTGAGCCGAAAATCGATTCAAACTATGCATTAAACTGTTTTAGACGCATACGATGTAGCGTATTGTTTTCCTGACATTTTGTAGCACGGGATGTATTGAGAAAAAAAATTATTGAGTCTAAGTCAAGTCAATTATGTGGCCAAACATCTTGCCTCAGAATCCCGGAACAAATTTCACGAAACAGCAGTTGTCGAGTTACTCGAACGTTTCAGTGCCCAGACCTTTTACAACGGAAATCCTTCTTCTGGAGGTTTTTTTTTCCAAGCAGCTGGTCCCAAAACTGACGATTATAGAGTTGATATATGGTAAGAACCCCCTTATCTAAAAAGTGGTTTCCTAATGCTGGCGCGTGAGACCAACGCCAACCAAATGGACCATGTCACGACAGCTTTCTAACAGTTTGTAGAAACATTTTCAACTTTTACTATCCCGCAACGTGATTAATTTAATTTTTTTCAATTTTCTCTCAAACTTGCGATTTTTGAAGTGGGTCGTTTTGTTGATCCACAAGTGGTTTTCTTAACCTGTAACGCTATCTAAAAAAATGCGGGAACTTTCAGCCACTCTATATATATGTAACCCTGTAAGGTTCGCGATGACATATTTTCCCTAGTTGAGTAAAACTTGTTGTTTACCTATTTCTTAACTATTTACCTTTTTGTGTGTTCTACTTGTTTCTGCAGTGGAATGGAGATGTCAAAAAGTGTTGGAGGATGGTTTTCTCTCTATACCGGACCGCAAAAAAGAATCTTGGGCTAATTTCCAAAAAACTGAAGGTCATACATTGTAACCGAATGAGAGTTTAGCAGTGGGATTTCACTACTATCAGCTAAATTTTACAAAAGTTTCGACTAAACCACATTTGCCTTCTCGCACTCATCGGCTTTCACTTGATTCGAAAGCGGTCACTTTCGATTTTTCCAAGCTTAGGCTTTACGTCTTTACAGGTTTTCAAGGGGCTTTATAGTTTTCCGCCGGAGAACTACGCTCAAAATCAATAAAAATCCCATCTTTAATTAATCGAATAGTAAATTTTTTCATATCTCCCGTCTCCCGTCAGAGGATTATATGGAAAATTCGCATTACATACCTGTGTTGGCGCAGATCCAGTCCACATATTTGGTTACGTCAACAAAATCCCCCGACATATCTTAAGTACATAAATCAACGTGTTCTGATACTCTTTGATCCCTTATAATTTGAAGAGCAAAAGGATGTAAAGCCTAGCTTGCTCGGATGAGTTCAGGCGGAGCAAGTAGCGGAGCGGTCAGTCACAAGCCCCATTCATAGCTGTCGACTTACAAGTCGAAGCAACCAACAATACTGCCGCGATCTGAAATTGCTGGAGGAAGCGAATTGAAATCGCTCCGTCCAGCGATTTGAAATCGTAATTTCGCGTGAATTAGACGGAGAATTGCGAACCACGTCAAAAGAATCAAAAAAAAGCTTTTGTCTCGGCATTCCTGCAAATTCTCCGTGCCATTGTTGCCCCTACCTTCTAAATAAAAAAGTTTTGCATAGTTTTCAAACAACAAATGGTTCCAAAAAACGATGGGGTGGAATTTGCTTGAGCGAAAACTTAAAACTACGATTGAAGTTATTAATTGCTAGAAGCTCTGCATGAAATGTGATTTCTTGGTATCCTTATTATATTTTCGCATCTATCTCATCGTTAATGTGTCATAAATACACGTTTTTCCCTTTCATATGCCGTCTTTTATGTTGATGAGCTGTGGCGTTTGCAATTTCGCGTCACACACACAATGTTGTGACAAAAGATTGTGGACTAGTCGGTTCGACTAGACAAATCGCTTCCATCCTGGAAGCAACGCGACTAGTCGAAGCAACCTAACAAAATCAAGCAGGTCGCTTCGACCAGCTATGAAATACCCCAGTCGCTCGGCGATCGCAAATGAAACTGCGATACGTTTCAGACCGTCGCGATTCAGTGCAAGATCTGTTGGCGCGATGGGTTTTGTAACTGTTGGCAGTGCCGCGACTAGTCGAAGCGACCTGCTATGAATGAGCCTATAGCGAAATATTACAATGATAAGGAGATTTCAACATGATAAGACCGATAATCTTTACTTCTACCGGCTCAAAAGGAGGAAGCTAGGCCATAGGTGATATCTAGAAAAATCAAAAACCTACCGGGATCGGAAATTGGAAGGCAAAGCACGTTTTTAGAAGTGGATGCAATTCCGACAAGGGTAGCCCTGTCATTTTCATCCATCTGGATCAATGGGCCGCCACTGTCACCCTAAAAGATTTCGTTTTGTGTAACTCGCAAATTTGTGGCACCACCAGTTATGGGCATTCACAATATCTCATTGAATAATATCATTGGCAGAAGACTTCATTGAAGAGTGTGCTGAGTGTGGTGAAAAGAAATCAACGTGAGGGCCATGTTAATGCCTCATTTGCTATCGAAGTGCGTGCATTTATTGTTTTTTTTTCAGAAGCTGCCCTCTCTTGCCATCGCATCCAAAGTTACAAACTGTTCGTGTTGTTGGAGGAAGCGATCTGTTTTGTATTCGGTGAGGGGGTGGGGAATACTGGACCATACTGATATGTCGAGGCAAATTCCAAATTGCGAGCCTTTTCGGTGACTGCACTGATTTGTATTTGCTCAGAAACTCACAGAGCAAGGAACGTTTCCTTGATAGCTAACCGATAGGGTTTTCAAGCTCTCTTGACGGGATTTAACGCGAAACTCCGTTTTTCGCAGTTGGCTCAGGAAAGAACTTGAAGGATAGGTTGCTGAAACAGAAATATACGCGGACGACAAGGATTCGTTGCATATTGGAATAAAGCAATCTCCAGTCAAGCGTTACATACAACAAAAATATCTTTCCAGTCGAAATCGCTACCTAAATTTGTTAAAACACATGTGTATTTGACTTACTTTTACCATATCCGAGGGAAAAAAGAATTTCGTTCAGCTTTTGGTGTTCCTCCGGCATACAAATCGGAACAGCTTCAGCTTTTGGTATATCGCTGCTCAGTTCGAGAATGGCAAGATCGTTCTTAGCGAAATGACATGGATGGTAGTCTTGAAGGATCGCCTTAAAGTATCGAAATATTAAGACCACATTGCTGAACTTCTCAAAAATCTTGAAAGCTACGTGGATGCGTCTCAAGAAGTTTCTAAACTAACTCACAAATGTTAGGGAGGTATACGATTTACTGCCCTCACAGTTCTTTGATTCGCACCTGCTTCCGACATAGATTTCGATGTCAGATCCAGAAATCCCCCAATGAGTTTTTCCGTACACGTCTTTAGCACTTCTAAAACGAAAGCGAACATATTTAATCTCTCTACAGAATGTACAGATATCCTGTACAGGTAATAATAATGCAACTCGCTCTCACCGATCTCTGTATTCCTCCTTTTTGCACATTTCTGTGATATCGCTGCTTTGTTGAATAAGACAGTGGGCTGCGGTTAAGATGTGGCGCTGAGAAATTAGCACGCCACTACAGCCACTGTACTTCGATGCAACCAGTGTAGATTCGTATTCTAAACGTGAAATGCAACATTACAGTGGAACTGTCCCCCTACAGTGTAATCACAGTCCTTTGCGCTTAAAGCTATAGGCGCTCAAAGGCAGCGTTCACGATGTTCATCCTCGTTGACTTTCCACAGTGAAATGATAGGCGAGGAGGATAGTAGGCTTCCAGTGTCGAAAGAACGGTAGAAAACGAGCCACGAGTGGCAAAATGACGGATGCAAATGAGCGTTTTGGGGTTCCAGAACCGCCCCGTGCTCCAGTTCCGCCCCCTCGATGTGAACGAATTAAGACTCAGATCACAGGAATGATCAAGTCAAGGAAGGGATGATAAGTGAGCCGATTGCCTGATTGCACTGATAGGGTTTGTCTTCCATAGCGGTCAATTCCTCCACACATGAAAATCAGCGTAAACAAGGGAGGACCTAGTTTGGCTCAAAAACATGTCTCTCGCGTTTTTTTAAGCATGCCTTGCTATATAGGACACCAAACCTTGCGTAAACCTTTGAGATATTGGAAGTGAAATCTATCGTGAACACGGCTTTTGAAGGCAGCATACACGCTCGTGAACATGGTTGGGATAACAATGTGGATCGAGCCGTATGGCCTACAACATAATGCCTACGCATTTTGAAGTGTCAAAAATTACCCACAATGCCGCTACATAAGCTAGAAGTTAGCCCCGCCCTGTATTTTCACGCCCCTTGTATTTGCCATTTTGCTCCAGAGCAGGGTCGCTGGGTCATCTTTGCCGTCAGTGACGAGTGTGGTTCACTTGTTAGGCAACCTACCAACAGTACCGACGGGTGAATATCACCCAACAACTTTGCGTTGCAGGAAAAAGGCAAATGCAGGGGGCGTGAAAATACAGAGCGGAGCCAACTTCTAACTCATGTAGCGGCATTGTGGGTCGTTTTTGACACTTCAAAACACGTAGGCGTTGTAATTTGGGCCATACCATTCTATTTCCGTAGTTATCTCAATCACGTTTACGAGCTTGTATGCTGCCTTTAAGGATTTGCAATATTAAAGAAAATCTGAAGAGGAACAAGCTTGAAAATTTTCGCAGGGTTGAATCTTCTCTGTCGAAGTGTAGCGTCAACAACAGGTTGATCCGCCCGCCATGAATCAGTGCTAGTCAACGTGTCGATCTCTGGTGGGTTCGCGTCCGTGTCTTGTGATCTGGCATATGCTCACATGTTGGACGGCTATTACGTGAACGTCTGCGTTTCAGATTTTTTCGCGCTCTGCATGTTGATCTGCGCGTTGGCAAGCAACAAGAAGATTTTTGGGTTTACACACTCTAATCTTTCGAAATACTCTAACGAGCGCATACAAAATGAGCTGGTGTGTGTGAATTTGTACTACATTCTTCCAAGTTTATTCTTGATTTCGGCCTTCCTGACTGTTTTTCATCCTCTCGTTTTCTCTGAACTTCTCCAGAAGTATTCTTCATGGGCAAGGTATAGATTTTGAACCAGTGCCTTCAGTACAGGTACACAGTGCAGGCATTATAATGACGAATTAATATTTGAACTATTTCTCCGCGAAGGCTGCATTTCGTCGTTCTGAGTTGTGCACCTTCAGTCAACTTTAATATAGCACTCGGAAGAGAATTTGTTTGACGGCCTATCACTTTTGTCGCCCCCTAGAAAAGCAGTGCCCGCTTACTATTGAAGCATTTCTGGTCGACCTGACCATTTGTAACAAAATACATTCTAATTAGGACAGCCTTTAACAAGCGAATTCTCTGAATCCTGCCTGCCTGAAGTTTCAAAATGAGCTGATGATTCAAAAACCTTTTCTGTACTGGACTATATATGAAACCAGTCGGAGGGGGAGACTCCGGATTCAATTGAAGAATGAATGATACCGCATTCAAAAATCTAAGAATTTCCATGGATTTTCATGAAAACAATGACTGATAATGATATCAGGGATCGGTATCAGCACGAAATCTCATTTCCATGGATGAATCAGTTCATTCTCATGAGTGCCTTCCTGACTAGTTTCGAGCCCTGTAATAAACCATTCGAAAACCAATATAATGCCAGACACAATGTAATGCGGAAACCATAATTATATACCATTCAGCGGTCTTGGAATGAAGTCTCCAAATCCGATTTTCTAGCCGCTGACATTGGGAGTTCATTTGCAGAAAGTGGAAATTCCGAAAAGAATGCTACTTTTTGGTTAAATTTTTTGACGAAAAGCTCGAATCGAACACTTGTAGCTGCGTCCTGTTGTTCTAAACGGAGTCAAAGACGCATATTCATTATGCCCCTCAAAAACTGAATAATCTTGTCAGAAATAAAAATGCACCCCACGTGTTCGACGTCCCAAAAAACCACTATAAACAAACCTCACGCAGAAAGAAGGAACTCTATTTCCTGCACCCCAGAAATCCTCAAGGTTTGGGGAGTCGTCGGGTTTGATGATAGCAGCGCGAGGGCTGAGAAAGGGTTGAGGTAGCACTGAAAAACCGCCCCCTCGCCAACCCTACCTTGAAGGGTGGGGCAGCTGAGACCCCGCTGAGACACCAATTACTGCTTATCTCCAGCACTTTAAAGGCATCGTAAACGATGAAAACCATACTTGGGTTTTCGAGTTTTTAGTGTTGTTATATGCCTATAAAGACTGAAGGTTGCAAAATGCACCCTCAAAAACGTCAACTTCCCAGGAAAAACCCATTTCAGGAAAGCTCAATACAAATTTGGAGTTCCCGCCGAAATCAATATGGGATAGTTGCGCGAAGTACACTAGGAACACTTTTACGATTCGTTCCTTGGCGCAGCGTTGGAAGTAATTCACTGAGGACGCCATTCAGACAAGCGATCTTTTTTTTAACGAAAATAAAAAGGGTCACTAACCTGCTGCGTCCATTGCTGTCAGCTGCTTTCGAGCGATGCCGAGCGTGAAATCGAGTGGCGTGTGAATTGCGCCCTACGACGCGTCAACGCACGATCGCCGGCAGCGACAACGGAGTTTCGTTCCTTGTAACAACGTATCGACTCCAAGGCCGGCTCCCAAAACCCAGGAAGCACTTTTGAGGTAAGCGAATCTCCATTGAGAGGCGATTTTGAAACTCCAAACTTTCTTAGTGACATTATTATGACCCACTAGTCTGACTGAACGCAGAAGCTGGAATTCGGTTTTCATCGTGTACGATGCCTTTAAAGCTTCGACGTCCTAGCCCCTGCCCCAACCCCTTCGTAACACTCGCACTCCTGCATGCCACCCAGTAGCGGCCATTCTCAGTTGAGTGCAGCTGTCCCCTGCCAAAGGCTGAGGGTCGAAGCCACAGGTTCACTTTCTCTAATGGTTTGCTTTACCCTGGTCACCGGCCCAAACCCTGAAGCGACCAAGGAGATGACTAGGTTAGCAGCATCATTTGTGATAAACACCGTATTTTCTCGTTGAAGTAGTACACTTGGAGTACACGTTCTCAATTTTTTCAGGCCACTTTCAGGTGTACTTCTAGTAGAGGTGTACTTAGGACTTTACTTTTTTATCGTGTAGGCTTGGTCATGGTGGGTTAGCTCGTTTAAACTCAAAAAGAAGAGAACGTGGTGCTAACTCAGGTTACCTGCTAATAAAGCCAAGAAATTGCAGTAGAAGAAAAACGAATTTATATTGCGTCCGAAAAATAGTTTTAGCAACGATTTTTTTTCGTAGTGAGCCCCAGCTATTTTCGCAAAAGTTTGAACATTGTGCTATAGTGAAACTGCTGACGGACCACAACTTGTGTAATTAAGTTTAGGACAGGGTGTGTCGCACCGGTGGAACACGCGGTCGTGAATGGAATAAACATTTTTGGTACTCGAATTGCGTGTAATTCTGAGGGGTTTCTCGAGTAGCATCAAAATCTGTTAGATAGAGAAAAAGTCGTGCTTACGAATCGTATATCTCATTTGATCGCACGCGGACAAGGGGTAAATTCGCTGACCCTCATTCGGTGCTGAACTTTTCGGTCAACCTTCAATATGAGTGCTTGAAATAGGAGGAAACTTACTCTTGTAAATGCTGAGAGCCACCATCCACGGATATTCGCCTTCGCTTGTCGTGATTCCCCCTAGTGACCTCTTGGTTCGCGCTAGAATATCACTGCTGTGAAATGAAGATTACGTTTGGCTGAAGAGCAGTAGTTCACTCAAGACTTGCTAATGTGTATGCAGATACTCTCGTGCTCCTCAAGTCGACAAAATTCCAGATTTAAAACAAAAACAACCATGCTTGTATAATTTACTTAATTTCTCCCCTCTTGGAGGCAATTTCGACTCTTCGGAATGATTCCATAAAAATATCTTCAAAATTGCCGAGGAAAACTGTTCCGTTAGTTGGACGCGCACTGGAAAATAATTTGAAGTAATATTCACGGCGATTTTACGAGAAAGATTTTTTCAAACCTTTCCCATCAATGAAATTTAGCCAGTGCTGTTGAAGCGCAATCGGGGAGTTTTTCTCAGTTTTGGTGAATGCAATCTTGGAATCTTGTGATTGCCTTACTATTTTATTAACGTGCTCCTCATGGTCTTGTGGAACGCTCATGTTCAAATTGAAGGTATTATTTTGCCCACTCACATAGGTAGCGAACTCCACATTCTCGCTTCAGAGCTTTATTCTCCTCCTCGGTTATGTTGCTAGTTTGAAACAGTTGAAGGAGCGGCCACCATGGCAGAATCTGCATCTGTAAACTGCAAGGAAACTTTGCTTCTACCAAGCTCGAATAAGTTTGAGGGAGCAGAGGTGCAGACTCTATAGGACGGAGCGCAATGAAAGCCTTTTCGACTTTCAACCTATACAAAGTCTCTGCAGTCATTTTTCTGAGTGCTGGTATTCAGTTCAAGATATTGAAGGATGTCTCATCTGCATTTTTGTGGGTTCTGTTTATAAACCGATGCGAAGCGAAACCTGATGGCACTCTAATATTCTAAAAAAAAGACAAAACAGTAAAAAAATCTTTAATCGGGAAGAACGAAAACCACTCTAACCCAATCTGATTACGTTTATTCAGCAAGGTTTCAAACGGTGTTCTTTCGAGTCTATCTCGGCCGTATTAGGGACGAGCGCTCTTTCACTCTGAGCTTTAATAAACCTATGCAACAGTTGGGCATCTCGTCGCGCCGATTTCACCTTTCAAAAAAAAGAAAGAATAAGGAAATATCTGTCTCACACTTGTGGTTTTTAAGTCCCATTCGAACGACTGCATTGTCCACCTCAGGCATCGGTTCGATTCGAGCGCCGTCAGAACGAGGTTGGATCGTTGAACCGCTCTGGCTCGAAACGAAAAAAGGGGCGGGGTTAACCCGAAACGTGGCTCGTTCGTTTCGAGAATGACATCGGTCCACCTCTCAAAGCCGGGATTGCAGTCTCGATGATTTCGCAACTACTCCGTGGATCGTGTGTCGGTCCACCTGTCATAGCCGGGACTGCAGTCTCCATGATTTCGCAACTACTTCGTGGATCGCGCATCGGTCCACCTTCCATAGCAGGAATTCTAATGAGATGATGACGTCATCATCTTGTTACCATCGATTCTACGCCCTATACCCTTCATAGGTCTCATCGCGATGACGTCATCCCTGATTTGAGGAGCATGGAGGCTATATGGCTTTGCCACTATGCGCGAAAAATCAAGGATGACGTCATCGCGGTGACCGCTGTGAAGGGTGTAAGGCGTAGAATCGATGCTAACAAGATGCTGAAGTCCTCATTCTGGTTGTGGCCATAGGAATCCTACACTTCAACAAATATTTGAATTTAATGACACTCAACAATAAGTTTTTTAGTGATTCGTTTCCAGTGATTCATAGTTCAGGGCTTTCGTTCATTTTTCCCCTGTTGTGCTTCTCATACTGTTGTTTTCGAAGCTAGATTCCGGTCCGCATTTGCGGATTACGGTTCTTGCGTCAGGCAACACGATGTTAGTCGTGCTGGAAGAAAGGTGAATCGTGCCGGGACTAAGCAGTCCCAGCACGAATCTTATCCTGTTGCTATAACATTTAGCGGTGCCTGAAGGCCACAATTGCGCACTGACGGGAGTGATGCTGGGACATCTCAGTTAGTGAAATTTTCACTCGGGTGCCAATTCCTTCCAACCAAAAACCCTCGGTGGGAACAAGCTCAAAACGACAAGCTCAACTCGCGCAAAGAAAAATTAGTGCGAATTTGGTGCAGTTCTCTGCGTTTCCACCATAGTGGTAGATCTCGTATATAACATCAATTAACGCAGAGCAGCAAGTTTTGCACTGAAAAAAGCGAAGCTCAAGATTTCTTCGGTTTCCCACTATGCTTCTTTTCTCATCTAAAAAAGGACAAAAGTTGACTAATACACTTCCTTGAGTATTAAGCTTTCATTCATATTTTCAACAAGGTGCACACCCACTCCGCTTCGCGGCGTACTTATAAGCGCGTATAATGACGCATAAAATAATCGAATCATTGTCAAATGAGAACTCAGTTATTATCGTACTTGAAACCCAGTCTAGTGTCACACACTCCCCTCAGCGCGTAACGCACTCCTGGTTGGGTCCCAAACACTTTTCTTTTCTCGGCGCTTGGCGCACTTACAGTTGGGTCCCCACACTTTCTACGGCGATTGGAGCACCCCGAGTTGGGTCCTCCACACTTCTGCCTAAACATGTTGATGGTCCTGATATCGCATCCACGTAGCACAAAAATGCGTTCAACGTGGAGTTCCCGTGGGCGAGCCCTTTTTCTCCTCGCCTCGCTTCATTCAAGTTCACGTTCTCTTTCTATTCATAGAAGCAGTTTTTCTGCCTCAACTGTGATTACTTTCAGAGCTAAAATTCTGCCCCTTGTACCAGATTGCTCCTTCAACTGGGGTGATTCTGCTAGCTTGCTACCCATAGTCCTAGCATATTTCGACTTCTTCACCCTCGAATCCACAGCAATACGGGCAATAAGCTGGCGGAATTACTCGAATAGCAGTGGAGGGCAATCTGTTACACGCTGTGCGGCCGCGCCGCGCCCGCTTCAACTCAGTGTCGCCTGGCTTAGTCATCGCAGATTTGACGGTACGATGCCGGGCTGGCAATCAAAAATGTGGAAGGAAAGCATGCTATCTGGAGACGAAAAAGTGAAATGATAGCACCAAAACGAAGCAAAGAGCCTAAAATTAAAAAAGACAGAAATCATTTAGCATCTAGCAGAGCGTCAACAGCAAGTTTCTTCATGTTTCAACGTGCCAACTTCTTGAGTATTCAGCGTGATGAACGGTGTGGATAAACGGTCGCTGCTACCTGTATAGGAGGGCCCGGTATATAACATCTTATGCAAGTCCTCTATAAAACGTCGTGATTCACATCATTCGGGGCGCGAGCGGCGCGCACGACGCCTCAGCCTCCGTCTGCCCCCCGCTCTCTCACTGTCTCTAACCTTCGCTCCGCACCAGCATGCGTAGGAACCATGTTAAAGGCAGCAGACACGCTCGCAAAAGTTGTCGAGATAACTACATTAGTGGGGTCGTGCAGGCCCTAGAAGAGCCCTCACGAAGTTGAAAGCGTCGAAAACGAGTTGAAATGACCGTATTTGAGCCGTATTGAGTCACAAAATCATCCTTTCTCCGCCCACCGATACGGGCTCCGCCCTTCAATTTAGATATTCCATGCTCGATTACGCTCATTTTGGATCACTTTTTAGGCTTCTAAGGGCGTGAGCGTTCCAGAAAGGGCTGTACGAGTACATAAGCGTCGTTATCCCAACAAATTTGTCGCCAGCTCCGCTATTTCAGCCAATGCAGTACAACTCGTCCACTTTCAGTCCAATATGGGAAGAACCGTTATATCTTCAATTCAGTCAATTTTTTTTTCGGTTTTTTCGTTATTTCTGAATACTAACAGCTTCAGACCTTCGATTCATTCCATTAAATTGATATCATTTTTGAGCGTGTCTGCTGCCTTTAATTTTGCCGTTGCATAGCCTGTACATGTATTTGACAGACACTGGCATTCTTCCGTAATACGGTTATCATATTATCCCAGCTGAGTATTATTGAAGAAAGTTGATGATTGTCTTCCCTTCAATTCGGAAATTCACCCATATTAGGCAATTTTGTGTTTGCCACATTGTTTTCATGCGTCTATTTGCGACAGGGCTGTGCGTAGCTGAATTTTGGAGTTTCTGTGATCTTAAATCATTATTGAAATCAAGTGCGCGTAATTTACATTTCAGGACGCCCCATGGCATATTTACTGCCCCTATCGGAACGAATTCAGGCCCGCAGTTGCGGAGAACCGCTGTTGCAGTACCATGATAATCGTGCGGGGACCAACCGTAATGGCTACCGAACCCGGTGGTCCCAGCACGAGTATCGTCGTGCTGCGCTCTGCAAAAGCAGCTGTCTCCAATTGTGGAGCGGAGTTCTGCTACTATGCGGACAGTGAGTTAAGGTTTCCCGGTTAATTCTCGGCTTTCCTCTAGTTAGCATAGAGATATCTGAGCAATACCTGTAAAATAATGAGAAATAACCAAAGATAACCAAAAAAGCGGCCGGCACGCCTAATATCTCTGCCATCTCCGGCTCGCTTTTAGGATTCTCAAAAATTCTAAAAATTCATTGAGAAAATTCCTTTCCAGCGTTTTCTAATCGCGATTTTCGCAATGAACTCAAAAATTTCGGTAGCATGCTCATCCTGAAGAAAATTATTTAAACTATAGATTAGCACACTTTCTTATTTTTTCAAAAAAAACCCGCAATTTTATCGGTTTTCAGATCGATAAAGTGGAGGGTAAAAAATTGAACTGGCTCTTATTCAAAAATCTAATTACACCACTTTGTGGAGCAATAAAATTCTGTTCGAGCAGTTTTTATATACTATGCCAAACTTTTCTTTCCCAGCGCCATGAACCTCAAAGCCTTTTCGGCACCTCATTGAGTGCCTTTCGGCGGAAAGGTTCCTTATCCTAATCCTGATCGCGGATCTGATCATGTTTGTGGTAGTTCCCGGTTATTTCGATGTATTTCTGCGGTAAAATCGCAGAAAGTCTTTGGCTCGCGGTATTTTCGCATGAAATTCTTGCTAAAATTCAGGATCGCGGTGAAATCTAGATAAATTCGCGGCAGCTCATTCTAGAGTAGGCTTCAGTACCTTCACAAGGAGTCGGCTTCCATATCCTAATACTAACTAGGCAACAGTAACTTCACACCATGTCCGCGCTAGTAGCCCCCTAATGGTGGGCCAAAGTAGCTTGACATGGTCGGCGTCAATAGCTCAATGAAACTAGGCGACAATAGCTAGAGTTTTTCACCATCTAGCTTAACAAAATCACCATTGCCTAGCTACGACGCTACGACCTAGCCTATTTCAGACTTGTCGCCCCGGAGCTCCTTGGCGACAAGTGAATTTCTCTGGGGCCACTAGCGAGCGTTCGCCAGACTACTTTACAGTGAATGACACCCTTTCCAATGGGAACGGTAAAAGGGCTTTCTGGAAGAGCTGCGTCGCCGTAGCACAGTATCGATTACAGTTGGCTGGTGTTTTCACGTAGGACGGGTCCACCCCTGATCAACTAGAGCTGGCACGACGGCATTTCCTTCGACGCTGTCTAAGACTCTTTAGCATTCGAAAAAGGTGACACCCAGGATTCAGGGAGGATTGGCACTCCCGGCAGACTTCTATGACCAGAGCGACGGTTTGGTGATGGTCCACCCAGCTGCAATCCTCACAAAATTTAGCTTGCTCTGGGGGTCGAGCTTCATTCAGGATCCGCAACATGCGCGAAAATACGAAATAAAATAAAAAAAATACGAATTGAAATAACATGAAAAACGCGTTCGGCAAGATTGCGAAGATTTTTCAGTTCACCTTCCTCGCAAAAAATGACTGCGCGCAAAGTAGGCGCAGAACCTCTGCAGAAGGATGGTTTCACGGAGATGTCAAACCCCGTTCCCTGTTCTTAAAGGCAGTGTTCACGAAGAAAAATTCATTTGGCTGAAACGTTAGCTTTGGGTTCCTCTAAGAAGATTAAGAATGGAAGTGCGACGAAAAACGGCCGGTAAGTGGGTGAAAATCTCGTGGGCCAGCCAACCCGTTGGGCCACTCCGCCCACGTCCTATAACGGTTTCCCTGAATTCGTGGTTAAATGAGCGATGGTTTCCGATCAAAAACCCCGTTCTTCCACTCATTTTTAACGTCTCTCTCTACTCTGGTCAGCTCACACACATCGGCTGCAAAAAACGGAAGTTACAGGCCTCGGACAACTCGTCCACAATTTTCCCTAGCTGAATTTTGAGGGGCCATAACTCCGTTTCCAGGAGGTCTTGAACGATTTGAGGGACATCATTGAAATCAGCATGGGACCGTTTTCAAGATAGGCGGAAGAACAGAAAACCGACTTTTATCGTGAACTCTGCCTTTAAGTATGTGATCGAGCCCGAGTTGTGCTATTGGGTGATCCCCGCGTTCTGCGTTGATGTTCCTTCCTCCGGAATAGCAGCTTTCCATGGGAGAGACGTGCTGAAGGTCTGAGCCCAGCGAGACGATGTCCATTCTCGTTCCAGGTCCTGATCCCGAACTTTGATTCTGTACCTCTTTCTTAACCTTTGGGACTGTCTTAGACCACAAAATTCAAGCAGGGAATTTCGTTGCGGATAAGGTCTTCCAATTGTTCCGCAAGAAGCTAGGCTTATCAGCTGTTGAAAGAGCCTGATAACAGTTAATCATTTGGCGCGCTGGCTGGAGACGTGGGACAGCCAGACGAGAAGACATGATCTTGTGAGAGTCAATGGTGTGGACTACGGAAGGGCGCACTACAAGCCCGTCGTTGAGTTGTGGGATGTCGCCTTCCTTTTCTTGTTTGCAAAGTAATTGTTTGCAAAGTAGTCACGTGAAACATAGTGCTACTTTGAGAAGAGCATTACGATTAGCGTCAGACGAGACTGGTCTGGAGTTGTGAATGCAGAGCGTTGAGAGATCTCTATGGCGTGTATTCTATGTGTAGTCTTTCCCCAGATTTCATGACCTCATGTGTAACCCGAGATTATTCTGCCTCTCAGCGGTTGCCATTTCACCCAAAGTTTTGAATGGTAAGGCTTGGTGTGCTGGACACTGAGACTGGACACCTGCTGAAAGAGACTGTCTTCCCATGACGCCTAGAAGACTACGGAACAAATGTAGCCGCGGTCCTCATAGTCATTGCAGAAGGGAGAAGAGTCGTCTAAGGACTGAGAAAGAAAATCCAACGGCTAGCTCGGCAAGCTATTCTGTTTTTTCACAACCTGCGCCTTCGACGCGTCAAAAATAATCTTTAAGATGGCAGCGAGCAACTTTATGGGATGTTTGAAAATCTGGAGATCAACAAAGAGATTCGGAAGACGTGTAGAATGAGTAGCTTAGACTAGAGGGAAAAGTTTTAGGAGCATCGGTGAAGCACAATTCTCAGCGAACGTGGCTCGGCCCGGTCTCCACAAAAATGAGAGCGGCGATGTAAAGGAGTCCCTGAAGGCGCTTATGTATTGTCAGACTGGAGCTCGTGGCCCCCTAATGAAACTATTTGTGCAGGCCGTTATGGATTCGTAGAACGCAGAAGCCAGTGCTTCATTCCAACAATTCTGTCGACGTACAGGTCTGCAATCTGCATAACGTTTTAGCGTGACAGCTCTACAACTAAATATGTTCGTTTTCCTCTACAGCTGTTAACAAGTGGAGAATTCATTTATTCCAGAACGATTTGTCAATCTGCTCAAATTAGAGATTGTTGTTAGTCACTCAGCTCTCTGGTTGTTCCATTACAGTACCGAAGTCTATACGAAAACCTTTAACAATGGGAAGCAGAGCATGTTCTTCGGCGTGAACCCCTGAAGAGGACTGTTTGTCTGATGCAAGGGATGTTCTCCAAGTAAACAGTTTCTTGGTTAGCACATTGTGCGGGTGCTAATTTATGTTCTGGAAGAGTGCATTTTCTTACTCATTTTCTTTCTTTTCTTTCTGTTAGATAAGAGATAATCTCTTATCTAACAAATTTTTTCAAATAGTCAGTGTTCCCCTGTATTCAATGTACCATTGACAGGAACTTGGCACTGATGTTAATATAATGGGTCATGTATCCTCCGTAGACTAATTGACATCGTTTAAATTTTGGTGGTTCTATTTCTTCAAAGAAGCAGACTACTGGCACCAGAGCCAGTCTTTGGCTCACGGCTAGCCTTTTATTTGAGATAAGTGTGTGCCTGATCAGGGAAAGATAGTACGTTTACGGCACTCCTTGATGATAGTCATGACGAATTATCTATCAAGTCCGAAGATGTTTACTTTTCTGCCATGCCTATCCGGAAGTGCGGATAAGGCCTGTTGCGCTTCATCTCTCTGGATGTTGGTATACAATGATGTTACGTCGAAAGACTCTATAACTCAATTTCTATCGATATTGTGCTGCACAATGTATCATTGTACCTGTTGGTGTTAGGCAGGTGGGAGGGGATAAAGGCTAACAACTGGTTTTCGCTTATGTTATGAGTATGGACATCAGCCTAATCCGAGGACAGTACCAGGAACTCCGGGCCCGGTTCCCGAGAATTCACGCTTTGGTATAGCCCCTCATCTGCCACCGCTCCCTGGAGGCCCCGCAATTCTTATGTTGAGGAAACTTTACTCGGACGGTCGGACATCTGACGCAATTAATAAAGGATCGTTTTTTGAAGGTCTCTGTCTTTGTGGATGATATCACGTGGAGTTCGGTTTTGTGAGTCTTTAATAGATTGTATAGAACTGGACAGCAGGCGTTATCGAGCATGAGCCTGCATAGGAACTATTCGTTCGAGTCAACAGACTTCCCTGTCGTCAATCAGATGTGATTAAGGCGTCTACATTGGGACGCAGTTCTGGTAAAAGTGTCTCGCAGGTATAGCGCTGCTCTAGCAACTCGTTGATTTCATGAAACTGTTCGTAGTTGATGTTCTTGTTTCCAAACACACTGAAACGATTCAAAACGGATAACGTACCTGCTGACAGAACTCTGAACCTAGAGTCCTTTTCAGGAGCTGGGTCAGGCTCCCTGTAGAACAAGGTGGGAAACGGGCAATGAATTAAGTTGTGTGCGTTATGGATTTTCAATAGGTGCAGAGCCATTGCTATTCATTCTTATGCGAAGCTAATCTCTCAGCTTCCGCAATACAAACTGTAAACGCACTATTGTTTCGCATTCATAGCGCAATGGAATGTGGTTGTGTCGCGGTAAGAAAAATTAGGGAAGTACTTGTTGATTTTCTCACACATGCGCTGGCACTTCTTGGACGTTTATACTACTCGCTACTACTCACTAAGGAGCGTGACGAGTTGTCAGAAAACGGAAGGAAAATCATCGTCTTCGAATTTTCATTTATAGTTTTCCATCTATGAAAGGAGCTCCAGTTCCGCATATAAGAGCTACCTTGGAGAAACCGCAAAAAATCACTAAAAATTGCTGTTTTTAACCGAATTTTCCTCGATCGGGAGCGACATCCGCTCTTTTGCAAAAATATCTGGTGGAGACTCAAAATCCTCGTTCGTACTCAAAATCGTCTGCCCTGTTGAGCTGAACGCGGCGCTCTATGAGATGAGGCGCCTATCATAAAAACCAAAAGAGAAATCACGTCAAATTGAAACACTTATTGACGTGAAACCGTGATGCGTGCATTTGGATACTATACCTTCTCTAACCTGTAATACAATAGGTAGCCTCCTAGAATTTGGTCATGTCTCTACCATCTCTTGTCGTCATGGGGCAAGCGTCGCAGGAGAACATGCGCCTCCGCCGTCGCCCCTTCAGAGGACGCCTCTGTTGTCGTTCACCTGCACATAAAAAGTGAAAACAAGTTACTTGTAGCATAAAAGGCCATAAAGAAAATAATCTTAACATATCTAACATACAATGTTGCATGTAACTTACTTGGCCTGGATAGTTATCTGCTTTGCTCCTAACAATGGATACCCGCAATCTTTTCTCTGATTTGCGAACAACTTTGAAAAGGTTAAAACATTTGCAGCATAATACCACTCACCCAAGTCTCAGTTGAATTTTCTAAGATGAATATTCCGAAATCACATCAGAAATCAATTGTTCTTGCTTTCAACCTTCATATTCGCAGATGGTTGCTTTCGGAACCCTCGTGAACATACATGTCGTGCAGCGTTCTCAAGTCGGAAATACACATTTCGTGATTTTTAGCCAAGTTTGATTTATGAAAGATTATTGAAGATTGGCATTAGGATCCATGCCGATGTTATGTGGTCAAGACTGTTTAGAAACTCTTTTGTGAGCAGGCCCATTGCAAGACTCAGCTATGCTACAAAGCTCACCAAATCTGTATTAGCCGTGAATTTTTCGGGCTGTTCTAGTTAGCTCGATAAAACAGCAACAAAAGTCTTGGGGCAGCTGCCTCTAGGGAATAGGCCCAGAAATGCTGCAATTAACTGAGACGAAAGACATTTCTGCCTTATGTTATCCAACGCGGGGTTCTATGCAGCATTTTGAAGTTGTTTGCCAGACCTTAGGCTCTACGGTCTCGTGACAATCTTGCACTACATTCTGACAACAATTATTATATTATTGGCTGAAATAGCTGTACATGGTCCTGGTGGGCAATCGAATAGAAAAAAAGAAGTCTGCGATCGCTAGGTGTACAGATGCTGAGATGAATGTAAACATTTTCCTTTCCCTGGTTGATGAAAATCACGGTCGCTGTGCGCAGAACTCAGACAGTTGTCGCAGCTGCAGGGAATGTCAGTTCTGTCTGCTTTGCGAATAATGCTGTCACGAAATAAGAGATGAGGAGGATCATTGGATAAACGATGACATGATCTGAGATGATGGACAATCCTGTCTTATTTTCATCAATGCAAATTATCCAATCCATCTTCTCACGTTAATTAGGGGGGCCGACCTCATTCAGAGCACCATTCACTCACTCATCCCGTTGACTGGCGTCTTGTGGGGCGGGATCACATCTCAACCAATGCACTGTTGTGAATGCCAAAAAAGCTCGTGGGGCCTGAAAAATACGCATCCATTCACTAAGGTTTGAAGCAATAAGTTCAGTGTCAAGAACACTGCACTGTTGGGTCTTCAAATCTTCCTCTATGGCCACGTCTCCTTTGTTGCTAATTTCTGGATTTTCCGCCATAGTGAGCGCTTCCGAACATCTTCATACAAAGTAAGAAGAGAGATCGTTCATATCAGAACGGGTGCAGTTTGTTTATAAGAAGAAAAGATGCATTACTGAATCTTTTTTCAAAGTAGGAGGCGCGTGAACATGCTTATTGTTGCCAACTGAGCCTAAATTTTAAGCTCCTGTGGGTGATACGGTCTATCAGGCTGGATCAGCACCTGCCCGAGAAGTAGGGTATTCAATACGAAGTCCATGAACTTATGTAAATATATGTATTAACCCAGTTGCACAACACAAACACAAACCCAAGTGCAAAATAACCAGCGTCTATGGAATTCACATAATTCTCTGAATGGGAAATGTCTCCAAGATATTTGAATAGGAAGCTGGCATAAACAGACGAAGTGAAAAACCAATCACTCGGTATATCAGGCCGCTCGCGCAACATTCGAGACACCGGCCACCTCATACGTAACGGTGGCACGGATCGTGAATAGACTTCGGGTTCACTGTCGAAGGTTGGCGAAAACTCGGTGCCATATGCTATAACATTTGTGCACCGCGTTCGCGCTAACCTTCAACAGTGTACGCGAAGTATTTTTACGATCGTGTGTCGATGTTATTGCCCCAAGTAATTCAGACCACTTTATCAAACACTGGTGACCTGAATGCTCTTGAAAATCGCAAATGTCCGAATTGCGAAACACGGTTATGCCAGAGTTTGCTGCGAACCGAAATGGCAGAGTAAGAATTTTCTCACGTCTATTTGAGCCCCATGAAACCAGCTCACTTCCTTTTCTGAACAGCTCCGATAGAAGTAAAATCACGCGTACTATGGGGAGCAGCAAAAGTTCTTCCGTAAGCTGTAATCCGGCAGTCAGCACATGTTAAGTTAAGTAAACTCAACTGTTTCATCCATACAGAGCGTGATTTTGCTTTGACGAGTTCTACAAATAAGCTTATATTATGCGACCACTCCTTTTCTTCTACACTTATCAATAGTTAGTTTAAGATCGATCGCCAAATCATAGTTTGAGCTATTTCACTACATTTCCCAAAAATCAAATTATGCTGCGCCAAATCATACTCTTAGATATTTCAAAACTTTTTTACTTTTCGATACTTAGTGGGGAAAATTTCCTCCTTTATTCACTAAGCATATTTTTTAGTTAATTTCGAAAATATGACAATG